>JACEII010000049.1:497579-521798 GCA_014332785.1 Antheraea mylitta | reverse complement strand
AACAGTGCCGACCACCGAGAGACATACTATCCATTGCTGGTCACCGCTGTCATGCCGGCCTACGTCAGTGTCTCTTCACGTGTACTAATGTTTTGCTTTTGTGAAAGATAATGGTTTCCTTCGTATTAAGGTTTACATAATATGGAGCAACATGATCCTTAAAGACATACATCTATTTAAGAAACATATAATTATAATCTCAAAAAATGTTTACAAATGAGGTACAATTATTATTCTTAGTTTGTTATGTATATAGCTACCGAGTATGTCGTCCTCTTTGGCAAACTGGCTGAAAAGTTTGTAATATATTGTTTTTTTTTTCGAACTGTTTACGCTATTGAGCCAGCAAGGTCTTAACAGCTTCACCTAACTACTAAGGCGAGCGCTTAAGGCACTCAGCCGATTTTATTTTGGCAACCAGCTCAAGGGTGCACGGCACACCTCGGTTTGGCTGTTGCCTGTTGCATGCAAAGTCGCGACCTATCTTAGCTAACCTAGCTAACTATTCATATATGTATGAGTTGTTGAAAGGTACATGTGTACCAAGCATACACGCCTCATCAAAGCCTCCATATATTTATTATCGGAAAATTGAGAGTATTTCAGTTCGATAAGGGAAAAAAAAGTAAACCCTTCCACTTTCATGTGTAAGCGTGTAGCGTGCACATGTGTGGGGGTGATCGTGTAGTGTTGTAGCGGTGATGTATATTTGTGTGTCACCAAGCAACGCACTCAAGGGCTCCCTACCGAGGGATCGAACCTAGGCCTGAGCCGCTGCCGTGGGAGGCCTAATCGGGTGTGCGGGAGCGAAATTAACCTCCAAACCAAGGCGGCGTGATCTGTGGTTACGCGGTCGTGGGCGCGAACACGCTCAGTTTCGAGGGACAGGTTGGTACTGATCGTTCTCTGACGTGATTGAATCAGGAGGGTCGGTAAAAATGTGTCGCGGACGTCTTTTATAACGCGCAACGTTAGGTACGAGTTCATAGTTTGCGGCGGATACCACTAACGGACTGATTTTACGTACGCCCAGATAGAAGGGATCTCTAGGTCTCTATGGAGATCGACTCTCCGAATGTACCACGGGGCACCGGTCACTTTATGTAAAACACGATTTTGGAGAACCTGCAGCTTATCAAAGTTATCTTTGGACATATGCGCAAAAACGGGGCAGCTATATGTCATCACGGGACGGATACACGTCTTATACAAAGTGGGCTTGTGTCTGAGGGACATCTTACTCTTATGACAAAGCAACGGATGGAGGCGACCCAAGACCATAGCGGCTTTGTTTCGCACTCTGTCTATATGTGAATTGAACTTTAAATGTTTATCTAACGTAACACCGAGATATTTGACCTCTTCGACCCAAGAGATATCGATTCCGTATAGCCTGATGGGCTCAAATTTATTAGAGCGTTTCGTGAGATCGAAAAGTATTGCGGCACTCTTATCGGGATTAACTTCTATGCGCCATCGACGAAACCATTCACCGAGAGTATGAACGGCTTTTTCGATGCGCTTCCTAAGAAAGTCCGACCGCCAGCCGGAAGTGTAAATAACGGTATCGTCAGCGTAACAACCTACCTCGACCCCCCGGGACCGAGGTAGGTCACTGATAAACAGATTGAAGAGCGTGGTCGCGAGTATGGAGCCCTGTGGCACACCTGAGCGTATCGGGTGGGACAGCGATAGTTCACCATCCACTCTGAAGCGGAATGTCCTATCAGTAAGATAATCGCGGATAATATGAATTAACCTATCGGGTACGCGAGATTTACATAATTTATGGATGAGCCCTCCGTGCCAGACCTTATCGAAGGCCTTGGCGATATCGAAGAAGACTGCAATTGTGCGTTTCGGTTTACGTTTCGGATCGGCGTTAAATTTAGAGAAAATGTACTCCGTGAGGCGGTGTACTTGATTCGTGCAAGAGTGTTCGGCGCGAAATCCGAACTGCTCAGGTGGTATTAATTTTAAATCTGTAATCGAGAACTGAAGACGGTTCAGAAGGAGCCGCTCGTAAAGTTTTCCTAAGGTATCTAACAGACTAATGGGGCGATAGCTAACGGGAAGCGTAGCTTTCTTGCCGGGCTTGTGAATACCTATCACTACGGCTTTTTCCAGACGGCTGGAAAGTAAATAAGCGAATAGTAAATAAGCAGTTATTGACATACCTAGAAGTTAATGATATTCTCAGTGATCGCCAATACGGTTTTCGACAAAAATGATCTACTGGTGACCTTCTAGTGTGTGCCACCCATTACTGGAGTGCGGCTATCGAGAACCATGGAGAAGCCGTAGCTGTTTCTCTAGATGTCTCGAAGGCATTTGACAAGGTATGGCACGTCAGCCTCTTAAGTAAGCTCCAAGCATACGGAATACCCGAACACCTACGGACTTGGATTCGCGATCTCCTTAGTGAACGGACTATACGAGTAGTTGTTGATGGCTGCTCGTCTGATCCCAAGGCTGTAAATGCCGGAGTTCCTCAGGGATCTGTGCTCTCAGCAACCCTATTTCTGCTGCACATCAACGATCTGCTTATACCCGGTATCTTTGGGTACGCGGATGACAGCACTGTATCTGAGAGGTATATGTCCAGTCCCCAGGCCAGCTTCTCGGAAATCCATAAAGAGCGAGAGGCCATGATCGAACGGTTGAATAAAAACCTTAGGTTTGTTGCCGACTGGGGTGATTCAAACCTGGTGAAGTTTAACCCCGAAAAGACACAGGCGTGTCTTTTCTCTACAAAACGAAGTCCGTTCGTCTTTACTCCCACTTTTCAAGGTGTTTCTTTGCAAGTGACAAACAACCTCGAGCTTCTTGGGATCCAACTAACATCGGATTTCAATTTCGGGCGCTCAATTGAACAGAAAGCGAGAACAGCTGGAAGAAAACTTGGGATCCTCTCTAAAGTTAAGCAATATTTTACACCAGAACAACTTCTTAACCTGTATCAAGCTCAGGTACGCTCATGTGTGGAATATTGCTGCCACTTATGGGATGGATCAGCCAAATATCAGCTGGCCGCTCTTGATTCTATTGAGCGTCGTGCTCGTCGGCTTGTCGGTGATGAAGCACTGTGGGACAAAAGAATGCTCAGTTTAGACCATCGACGAAAAGTAGCATGTCTCTCAGTGTTTTATAGGTTACACTTTGGAGAGTGTGCACAGGAATTGCATGATATAATTCCGCCATCCCCATTCCATCTGAGGACGACTAGACGCCGTGAGGGTTTCCACCCTTACGTGGTTGATATTCCCGCAATTCGTACGAAGCGATTTGCTTCCACATTCATTATACGTACGGCTAAGGAGTGGAATTCACTCCCGGCGTCTGTCTTCCCGACATCCTATAACTTGGGAGTCTTCAAGAGTAGAGTGAATAGGCACCTAGTGGGTAAGTGCGATACATCGTCGGCCTCATCGTCACTTACCATCAGGTGAGATTGTGGCCAAGCGCGTACCTGTTGAATATAAAAATAAAAAGTGACCCTGGGACATGGCCGCATTGAAGACGCAGACCAATAGAGCTATGATGCGATCAGGAAGGAGTTTCAGAACCTCGTTCCTGATCCCATCGGGACCTGGGGACTTCCTAGGCTTGAGACGCTTGATTGCGCCTGCAACTTCATCGAAAGTGATATATTAATATATTGTAAATAGAATATATATCTGTTCTAACGTTTGAATCTGTGATAAGAAAAAATAGTAATATAACTACGCTGTGACGTAAAGATCAGCTGACAAATAAGTTTGTATTATTTCTAAACGACTTGTATTTTTTTTATTCAGTCCGAAGACAGTATAAAATTGATTATCAGTTACATACATATTTGTTGGTTAATGTTTAATATTTCTTATTTTTATAAATCAAAGTATGTGGCGTAATAATATGACAAAATTAAACAAAAAAAAACATACAACCGAACATAGTAACCTCCTCCTTTTTTGAATTCGGTTAAAAAACGAGAAATGCGCTTTTTATTTTTATGAAACGTGTGGGTATACCATCTAAGCTCAATGAAAACTGCAGTAGTTTATGAAATCAGTTATAATTTTTATTACAATTCCTGAAAACTAAGCTGGGATGATTCTATCGCTTTATCAAAATCTTCGAGGCAGGAACACAACGCAAGCACTGCTGCTTAATCTGTCTATTGCCTAAGATAGCTTTTTTGGTAATGTTCAGGATAACGAACCTTGCCCACATCAACTTTATAGGTCATATATATTTGTCTACAGCATTTTAAATGCCTGTTCTCTTATAATATTAACAATGGCATGAAAATAAAGGAAAAATTAATCAACTATCCTTCGAATATTCTAGTATCCAATCCACATAGCACATTTGTACGTCTAAGAATCAATGAGTTTATATAATACCTACATGAAAGAATTTAGAAACTTCTTTTTAACCATCTCTTGTATATTTCATGAAAGAAAAATAAAATCAAAAACAATAGAAATTAAGACTGTCAATTCGTGTATGAAAAATTTTGAATAATGCAAATTTTTATATATACATTGTTATAAATTTTCTAAATTATACATAAAATATATTATGTTATTGATACAAAGGACTTCCTAAAACATTAAAAATGAGTGACGTGAGTACATAATTTTCTAAAAATTTAATTTAGATGCTAATTCTCTATAGTTTTATTATTATCATAACTAATCATTGTAAACTCAGTACCATAAAATATTCTTTTAAAATTTGTTTCATTATTACTTAGCACTTGGGCGACCGAGCCTAGCTCGGTTCTTTAAAAAAAACATTTTTAAATCAAAATAAACTGTTAGGTTTGCCTCACAAAATTAGCATTATTTCACATAAGAAAAATATTTAAAAATATATCTCTCTTATAATTATTGTAATAAGATTATTTATTTAATTGAAATTAATTGTTAGATTTGACTTTCAAAATTACGATTTTCTACAAAAAAAATATATACACTTGGATTCGAACTGGGGTCACACGGATTTTCGAAGCAACCAATTTCCACCTGAAATATTTTTGTTTTGACAGCGCCGGCGAAATTTACCTTCATATTCTAGCTATATTTTTTCATTGCTTGAAAACCCAGTTAAAAAAATCTATGAATGAAATCTAGCCAGATCGATTTATCGTCCCCAAAACTACCTACATACTAAGTTTCACGGAAATAGATGACGTCGTTTCCGAGATCCTAAATATATACAAATATAAAAATATACAAGAATTGCTCGTTTAAAGGTATTATATATTAATACACATATTTTACGATACTTGCGTATTAAAGGCACCGGCATACGCTCGCCAACCGCTACCGCGTCTGTCTCGCACTGTCTCTGTTTCACAAGTCTAACCTAATCGAACCAAGACGGGAAAATTGAGAAAAATAAATCGGTTGGGTTAGGTTATATTTCGCGCAGTGCGCTCGGTGGGATTTTTAGCGGTAAGAATCTCGACATAACCCTTCAGCTGTTCCCCAGTCCCAAATGACAGCTGGAGGTGTAATGCAAGATTTTCCCTACCTAAAAAATGATTTGCGAAACACAGTACCAACTGGTCGCGGTAGCGGTCGGCGAGCTCAGTGCGTTTAGTATATTAACAACTTGATAATTTTAAAGATAAAACAAAACATTTTCGCTTTGATTAAGTTAGGTTAGATCATCGTTCGCCAAAAGGTCCCACTCCTGCGTAACTAGTACGTAGCTGGTGGGTGGCTCAGTTCAGGCTTCCCCCTGGAGTCTGAAAGTCCATGAGGATTTTCTCTCCACGTTAAAAAAAAAGGTTAGACCATCGTCTGCGGCAGCGGTCGGCGAGCACGATGGTGTTAACACTTTGTCTGCCATATTGATCATATATGACCGGCTACGGTTTCTCTTGTGACGCCACGATGGTAATTGGTGCCTGGAGTACTAGATCTTTTTACAATTATAGAAAAATATCCGTGGCATCCTAAGAGAAACATGTGATTACAGAGTGGCAGTTCAAGTATTAATGGCCATACTATAGCTATACATTACACTTTTAAATGTTCTTTCCATTAGTTCCATCCAGTTATAACATACATATTTAACTGTATTACACGTTTAGGACCCAGGTTTTGATTTAAACTGCGACCCAAAGAATCCGAGAAAAATTAATTATGACGGCATACTGGCTGCATCTCGACGCTTAACCGGATCTCTCATTCGTACTCCATGCCCGGTAATGTAAAAAAAATTGTGTATTTGATATGTTTGATGTAATCGTTTGAATTTTAATCAATAAGTGTATTTAATTCACACAATAAGTGTATTTAATTCACAGAAAGCTCATATGTCAGGGAAACTTGGCTTGGAATTGTATTTGAAGCAAGAGTTTCTGCAATACACGGGGAGGTACAACGCACTCTGTTTGTTTATTTAGCCTTTTACGCTATTCCGTAGAAATTTCTGTGAAATATATTCAGTCATGGAATAAATTCCTTACATAATAATTTAATGAAAAGTGTATCATAAAACCGTAAATATATTAGATACGTACGCAAAATTATCTATAACTTTCTTCATAGTGCCCTTCTTATTCTATGAACGCCTATGTACATCAATGAGAGATGAAGACAACGAAGAAATTAGGGATGATCGATTTTAGAAAAATATCGATGTTGACATCGATGTTAACAGTGGTTTAAAAGTATCGATGTACAATAAACATCGATAGCAAAACATCGAGGTTTTGTTAGCAAATAAAACTGTCTGTAAAAAGACTAACTTGATCGAGTGCTTCCTATATTGTCTGTTCCGTTGCTGGTACAGGAGTTGGCCAGCTTTGAAAGTAAGCCTTTCTGAATCTATACCTTTTTCCTTTTTCCGTTAGGAAATGCAAAGAAATAAATATTCGTACTGCTTACTTCGATAACGTTTATTAGTATCATCTGGTGTGCAATAGTTAAATTTGATAGTTATCTAGTCCGTAGCTAGTACATGCAACGTTAGATGACCCTAAAGAATATATTGACATTACGATATTTTATTCTCATAACATCGATGAGTTGATGTTATCGAAATCAAAACATCGATGTTTTTCAGCTAAACATCGATGTTTCTTCGACATCGGTGAATATCGATCATCCCTAGGAAAAATAGTACTTGTGTACAGAGGATTTACAATTTCAGACCTTCTTCCAAAATATATAGAGGGAGTAAAGTCAAAATAAATCCTTTTTATGTATAGAGTGTCGATATGCTCAATACCCCTACTTCTTTACACTTAGTGCCTGAGCGTTACTTGGTTGATAATACAATAGCACCATATCAGTAAATTATGATCTATCAGTAGGTTATCGTATCCTATAAATAGTAAAACGGAAATCTTTTAAAGTGTATTATTGAAGTAAAACTTCCTTAGGCCAACCGCCTGCCGACCTAGCGCCCTTTGATAAATGCCGCCAAACACATCGGACCTGCTCCTAGTTGAATTTTTATATTTAATAAAAATAAATATATTAAAATAAATAAACAGTCATTATGTTATGGAAAAAAATTATAATGCTTTATCTTTTAATTATGCCATAGCTGATTCCTGTTGTTATCTGTTCTTTTATGCATATAACTTATACAAAACAATTTCGATGTTTCACACCTGCTAGGTGTCCCGTGACCGCTCAATTTTTTTTCTTGTAATAGTTTCAAGGAACGTGGAGTAGTTAACGCTTTACTTATGCTAAATGACGAGCAGAAGAAACATGGCGTGGCAGCTGCATCAACTGGCAACCATGGCAGTGCCATGAGCTATCACTCTACAAAACTAGGTATACCGTGTGTTGTGGTGATGCCATTACTCTCTGCGATTACTAAAATAAACAGATGTCAACAATACGGTGCGAAGATAATCCTTCATGGATCTAATATTATGGAATCTAGATTGCACGCCTTGGCCATTTGCAGGGAAAAGAAAATGACTTACATAAATGGGTTAGTTTGAAAATGACGATTATATTAAAATTTAAGAATTTCATAATCAAAATATAATAGGATGCAGGACAATGATTGGAAACGTCGTTTAGTGTAGTGTACCGTACTAACCTATACTAATATATAAAGCTGTAGAGTTTGTTTGTTTGTATGATTGAACGCGCTAATCTCAGAAACTGCTGGTCCGATTTGAAAAAACCTTTTTATAACGGTTTTACATTGCTCATTTATCGAGGAAGGCTATAAATCATCACGATAAGATTAATAGGAGCGGAGCGCCAATGAAGAATGTTTCAAAATCTACAAGCTAGTCATAAATAATAATATAGAAGCTGAAATTGAGATAACCAAAACATTAAATGTGCGATTTAGTTAGACAATTCCTAGAAATTACACTGAGAAGAGAGGAAATGAGAATAGGAAATAGAAAAATAGCACGATTATGCAATTTCATTTATACTGGCGGCCGGAAGGACGCTGTTACACCCTGATAATGAAAAAAATACGTTGACAAATTGTATACCTAAACCTTCCTCATGAATTACTTTATCTACTGGTGAAAACCCATGGAAATCCGTTCAGTAGTGCATGAGTTTATTGCGAACAGACAGACAGACGTGGTAAATACTTTGTTATATATAATACCCTTTAGTTTTTTTGCCCTTTTAGTTACCCTTATAAAAATAATTGTAGATTTGTAAATAACTAAAACTGAATATTTAGGTAACAATGATTTAATAAATAGAATTCACTTTGTTTTTGATGCAGATACGACCACCCAAATGTTCTCGAAGGGCAGGGTTCAACGGCCCTAGAGATACTTGAACAAGTACCTGACGTTGAAGCTATACTTGTTCCAACTGGAGGAGGAAGCTTACTTTCTGGTGTATCTGTAGCAATTAAACATTTAAAACCTGAAATTCAGATATATGTAACTATTCAAACACTATCTAACTTATTGGGTGTTATTACAAAAAAGTTAAACACGTTTTGAACGCTAGCTTTAAAAAGATCTCTCGGTGAATGTTCGCCGTCTTGCTCTTTTGTCTCGCTTTGGTTAGGTTTGGTTACACTTGCGAAAAAAGGATAACGCGATCTTGCTTCGGGCGAGCGCGGTGCATTTTGTACGAAACCTTTTTTAAACGTAAGTTTTTAACTTTTTTGTAATAACACCGATTATGTTTATTTACATTGCCACAATAATTAATTAACACACAATTTATCGAAGTATACTCACTGAAGCTCACTTATGAAGAAAAGAATACTATTACCTTCTTTTCCTGATGCTATATATTTCCTTGATGCTAAGTCCCGTCCAACGTCCAAAATTATGTGTTGACATAAATATTATAATGTACCCTCTAATATACGAAGCAAACAAAAGGTGTTGCGAAAATGCGGCTAGGATCATTCTCGCGCGTATCGTCGTACTGTTCACATCCGTCTAAAGATAACACTTTTTTTTTCCCGAAATGACTACGCTATTGACCCATCAAGGTCTTAACAGGTTCACTGGACTACTAAGGCGAGCGCTTAAGGCACTCAGCCGATTTTATTATGGCAACCAGCTCAAGGGTGCACGGCACACCCTGAGCTTGGCTGTTGCCTGTTGCATGCAAAATCGCGACCTATCTTAGCTAGCCTAGCTAACTATTCATATATGTATGAGTTGTTGAACCGTATATGTGTACCAAGCATACACGCCTCAACAACTCTTCCATATATTTATTATCAGAAAATTGAGAGTTTTTCAGTTCGATAAGGGAAAAAAGTAAACCCTTTCACTTTTATGTGTAAGCGTGTAGGCGTGCACGTGTGTGGGGGTGATCGTGTAGTGTAACGGTGATGTATATTTGTGTGTCTCCGTATCGCGTAAGCAACGCACTCAAGGGCTCCCTACCGAGGGATCTAACCTAGGCTTGAGCCGCTGCTGTGGGAGGCCTAATCGGGTTAAAGATAACACGTAACGATATTCCGTTATGTAGTTCTGTAGTTCTATGTATCGGAAAATTAGAGTTTTTTTTTCAGTTCGATAAGGGAAAAAAAGAAAACCCTTCCACTTCCATGTGTAAGCGTGTAGGCGTGCACGTGTATGGGAGTGATCGTGTAGTGTTGTAGCAGTGATGTAAATTTTTGTGTCACTGTATCGCGCAAGTAACGCACTCAAGAGCTCCCTGCCGAGGGATCAAACCTAGACTTGAGTCGCTACCGAGGGAGGCCTAATCTGGTGTGCGGGAGCAAAATCTACCCCCAGACCACGGCGGCGTGATCTGTGGTTTCGCGGGCGTGGGCGTGAGCACGCTCTGATTGGAGAGACAGGCTGGTACTGATCGTTCACAGCCGTTATTTCATCAGGAGGGTCGATAAAAATATGTCGCGGCCGTCTTCTATGACGCGCAGCGTTTGGTACGGGTTCGTATTGTGCGGCGGATACCACTAACGGACTGGGAAAAGTGTTAACTGACTTATCGACCATATGTCAAAGAGGATGTTGTCGAAGCCTTATATCTGCCCCAATATACATAAAACTGAACATTATAAAAAATCGCAGATGCGTATTTTTACTTTTTGAGAACAGTAGCTTAAAATCTTCTTTTTCTTTGTTTTTGACAAAAAATTAAGATTTTCTATTATAAAAAATTAACGATGTTATTACAAAAAAAGATAAATACGTGATAAACACTTGCTTTAAAAAGGTTTCGTACTAAATGCACTGCGCTCGCCCGAGGCAAGTTCGCGTTATCCTTTTTTCGCAAATCTAAACTAACCAAAGCTAAACTAACCAAAGGGAGACAAAAGAGCAAGATGGCGAACGTTCAACGAACGCGGTGCATTTAAAACGTAACCTTTTTAAAGTAAGTATTCAATATGTATTTAACTTTTTTGTAATAACACCGTAATATTTTAGGGGTGTGAAACCGATAAGACTTGTAGCATGACTGAATCACTGAAAAAAAATGAACGAATCATGATGGATATTGGTTCAACTATTGCTGATGGATTGGCTGTAAGCATGGTCGGTATAAACTCTTTCCACAATATTAGAGGAAACGTGGATAAAATGGTAAATGTAACTTAAACTACACTTTAAGTGCTTTTAAATTTGGAATGATATTGCATTCATAATTACACTTAGATTGTTGTGAAAGAGGACTGGGTTGCTAGAGCATTATTGCATATTGTTGAAGTGGAAAAACTTGTCGTCGAAGGCTCTGGTGCTGTCCCAGTAGCAGCTATCATGGCGGGTCTTCTACCCAACTTAAAAGGGAAGAAGTATGTATTGGTAGAATAATTTTAACAATTTCACTATTATGACATTGGCATTATGACATTATTTTGTTGATATTTTTAAAGGGTGGTGACTGTAATGACTGGAGGCAACATAGATACGACTATACTAGCCCGTGCTTTAGAAAGAGGGATGGCCGCTGAAGGTCGCTTGGTTAAGTTCAAAGTGACTGTTTGTGACCGTCCTGGAGGCATGTCGGAACTTTGCTCGCGCCTCGCTGATATCGGAGTTACGTTGAGAGATTGTGTGCCGGAAAGAGCTTGGGTCAAGGGTGATGTGTTTAGTGTTCAGGTATATGTGAAAACTTTCATATTTTATTGGGTCTCATATTTGTTCACAAAAAGGCGATTGATTTAGACCACACTAAAAATAAAAAGTCGATTATTATGCCAGTGAGGCGGAAATAAAATGAACCTATTTTGTGCGGAGTGTTCGATTCCAAGCCGATGTGGGTAAAACAACGTGTTGCAAGGTGTTTTCATAAAGCAGAGATTATTCATAGAATACTTATATATTTATCTGTACAAACCTTTATTATGTATCGTCTCCTATCCTACGTACACTATACTTGCTACTAGATACATAAATACAGCAGCAGCATGGGTAAGTTTAATTCAATAATTAATTTACATTAATCTAATCAAGAGGTACGTAATACATACACGCGTACACATATACGTGCTTACACATGGAAGTACATTTTATTATAAAATGTGCTTACACATGGAAGTACATTTTATTATAAAATAAGAAAGCACAAAATAGTTGGAAACTTTTATTTTCTATCTTCCAATGAATAATTACATTTGTTAAAAAATGCTGAACTTTCCTTTATTTGTCTTTGGGTGTGTGCATATAAGTAGAAGTTTCAATTTGATTTATTTATTTTATACCAATACTTCGTTTCGAGTCTGGAGAATTATAATTGATCTCAGATTATTAAGTTTGTAAAATGACATGTATGACGAAGATTCAAGTAGTTCTAAGAATCTAATGGGTGTAGTGAGTGTTTTGGCAACCGATCCACAGTCTATGATCCAAAGGTAAATTTAATGAGTTTTTCCAAATAATTTCGAATTTTAATTTACGTACATTTCGATAAAAAGAAACTTTTTTTCTAATTTTCATTTTAATTAATTTTTAAAAATGTAAATTTGTGACATTTTTTTCCATTAAAACTGTTACCTTATCTAAATAGGATAAAGATTTGCGTTAAAGTTTTCAGTCGGTATTCTAATTGATTATTAAGAGTTTATAAATTAA
This sequence comes from Antheraea mylitta, assembly GCA_014332785.1. Lineage (NCBI taxonomy): Eukaryota > Metazoa > Arthropoda > Insecta > Lepidoptera > Saturniidae > Antheraea > Antheraea mylitta. The sequence continues at coordinate 509,296 of JACEII010000049.1, read as the reverse complement.
AAAGAAAATAAACTTTAAATATGAATAAATAATTAATTGCCCTTGAAACTCAAGAGGAAGGTTTATAAAGCTATCATAAGACCGGTCTTGCTATATGCATGCTGGGCTACGAAAGAGACGGATGAAAGAAAATTACATGAGGCAGAGATGTGAACGTTAATGATGTGTGGTGTGACTAGAATGGATAAGGTTAAGAATGAATATACCAGAGCAAGTTAGAAAATAGCAACATTGACAGAGAAGCTGAGGAGTAATATGTTAGCATGGTATGGGCATGTTACGAGGAGAGACGAAAACCATGTAACTAGAAAAATGTTGAGTATGATGTTGGACGGATATATGAGTAGAGGAAGATCGAAAAAGGTATGGATGGATTGTGTGAAATATGATGTGTGTAAAAGGTGTGAATACTAAAATGAAATCTGCCAAGAAGAAGTGGAAAAAGAAAACACCCTACTTAGGTGGAATAAGGGTGAGCAGATGATGAATTCATTGGTGTATTAGAAAAACGATAAAAATAAACTTTGAGCTTATTAAGAAATATACAAATTAAATTTTTCACGACCATATAAATAAAAATCCATCTCAAGTAATGGTGTATTAATAATATTTGGTAAGGTATTCAATTTAGGCTGTAAACTAACGACCTCAATGATACCCAACATAAAAAAGATAACTTGGTAAATAACGGACATCCTAACGTCGTAGATATTTATAGCTTTAATAATAATAAGCTTAAAAGATACCCATTTGTTGTGTTATTTTAAGATCTAACCTAACATTTTTAATAAATAATAATATGTTAATAGGGAATTGCGAGGTTTGCAACATTTGCAAGCCTTGCTGTAAGACCAAGACAAGACTGGGAGAGCAATACCAAGACCTGGTGTATCGACGCAAGATCAAGTCTCGTCTTGGTCTTGAATTTCACCTGATACCTGCTGCTGAGTTCCGTTACAGAACGACTCGTCACGGGCTGAAGTTCCATCAGTGTCATCTCGATGGTTGGAAGTCGTGCACCGTGCGATTCTCACGTTCGTTTTTTCCGCGTACGACAGTTCTCTGGAATGGACTCCCAGCGGCAGCGTTTCCGGACGAATACAATCTGCCATTTTTCAAGAAACGAGCCTACTCCTTTCTTAAAGGCCGGCAACGCATTTGTGATTCTTCTAGTTTCACAGGTGTCCATGGACGGCGGTGATCACTTATCATCAGGTGACCCGCATGTTCGTTTGCCGCCAATAGTATAAAAAAAAAACACTAATTAATTATACTTGAACTTTGGTTTTTATCTAAGTATTTTTTTTAATATTATAGTTGAAATTAATTGCCGAAACAAGAGGATGGGATCACACAAAGAAGTTGGTAGAAATGATCAAAAAACATTACAAAGAACATTTCTTCCAAGATATGAACGGGCAAACAGAGAAGCCAACTACCACTCGCCGAGGTGCTTGCTTAGCACCAAATCCAACTTGTATGCAGAAGTAACTTAGGAAATGTCTTCATAAACAAGTTCTTCAACCTTTTATATAACAAATTAATATGGTGACTATTTTCGGCAATAAAATTCTCATTTTTCAGACTTTAATTATTTCATTATTCCTAGGTAATGTAGGGACACAATGTAAGCGTGTAAGGCAGAGTGCATGGTAAGCAAATAATTATATGAGAGCGCGACGTATGAACGGCGAGCCAGTTACTGCGCGCTGGCCCGCACGAAAGGTCGTAGACACGAGGAATATTAAAATTAAACTACGCAAGCTAACAATTGCACTTTTAATTGAATAACCCCAGTTGTCAGGACCTTCATCAACCAGTAGGAGCAGTAACTCAATCGGAAGTCACTACACCCGTCTCCTATAGCCACCAAAACGGGGTAACTTCCGAAAGTAACATTTTTACATAGATATGAAGGATATATCGCAGTACAACAATGATTCATACAAATACATATAAGAATGTAAATCTAACTCGTCTGTACTTATTAGATTTTTGCAAAACAAAATTTTGGAGGTGTCTAGGAATAAGTAATAAAAACCATTTTAATCATTTTTAGAAATGTCTCTGTATGAACACGCATCACTGCTAAAGTACTGGGTTCAAGTAAAAACCTCTCCAAGAAAGTCATTACGTTACTCTCTAAGAGTAACTTGGTCTTTGTTTCATTAAAATCTGTCCACTATATCAAAATTTATTATAATTTGAGTGACCGCTCGAGTTAATGTCACAAACGCTATCGGCTGCCAGACCTTCGTTATTTTATAAAAAGCTTTAAGTTTCTCTATGCATGTACCCAAAACAGGTAACGACGATCAGGGACTATGGAGTCTGGATTGTTGTTACTTAGGCAGCTAACAGCTGGTAAAGGTGTATCCTTTATATAAAATGGCTATGAACATAATAAAAACTTATAACTTTTTTGAAATAACAAAGGTCTGGCGGCCATGGGCTCTTGCTCTATAAATAAGAGCGAAGAATAGTAATAATAACTACACTAATATTATAAAGCTGGAAGGTTTGGTTGAATTCGCTAATCTCAGGAAGTGGTCCGATTTGAAAAATTCTTTTATTTTAGATAGCTTATTTATTGAGGAAAGCTATAGGCTATATATCATCACGCTAAGACCAACAGAAGTACTAATGAAGAATGTTTTAAAAACGGTTTTTTTTTCCTTTTGAGAGTTTTCCGCTGCGTGTTAGTGTTAGCCCAAACTAACTTTTCCACGCGGACGAAGTCGCGGGCAAAATCTAGTAATAAATAATATTATTTTATACCCTAAAAATTACGAGTTCAACAATGTGCAAGACGGGTTTCTGGTTCTTGTTTTGGCATCACAGTGCGAGTGTAAATGTTAAACAAAGATTAAGTAAAGTGTATACAATAAACATATAATTAACTAGCTGGCCCGTGCAACTTCGTCTGCACCAAATCGAATATCACCGGTTTCAATTGTATTTTAAAATCTTAATAAGCCCAATTGCAACGACATCAACTCAAACTTACATCCAGTTGGTATCAATTGTTGGTATAAAAATATTTTTTATAATAAGCCTTAAACCCGTTATGTATTAGGCACAGTTTCGTTTACACATTTTTCAACTTTGTAGACATTTCATATGTGGTTGATAATTACGCATTCAAATGTCATGTATCCGTAGCTCAGTTAGTGTGCTTGACTTTGTACTGATCGACGACGGGGGCGACGGTTCCCTGCAGAAATCCGCCACAATATTGTTTAATTTATTTATTTATTTATTTACACATGGATAAAGCAACAGTCTACAATCAAAAATAATAATACAATAGCAATAATAAAAAAAATAAACTAAATTGAAGACCTAAAACGCTTTATCACATAGAAAATTAACTTACACTAATGATAATAAGGAAATAATAAATTGTTTTAATAGAATAGAAACATTGGATTAAAAAAAAACTATATATAAAAGAATAAACAAAAAAGTTCAAATGAATTCAATTATGAAAACTAAAATTACCACATGGAAGAGAAAAAAAAGAACAGGTTGGCAAACATAAATAATGAATATTAAAATATAATATAGTAACTGTTGTTGAGATGGTCATGGATATAAAATGTGTTTAATTGTTTTTTTGAATTTGAATGCCCGATGGTCAAATATGTCTAATGAAATGTGTTTGCTTGCAAGCTCATTATATATACGAGTCATACGTACAATTGGGTTGAAATAAGAAGTATTATTCATATAAGTTTTAAGAATAAATGTTTTAGGAAAACGATAACTGAAATTGGTGTTAAAATTAAGAGACTCTAGCAAGGAGGGAGATGAAATATAATTGTGCAGCAATTTATGAAGAAATACTAGATCATGTTGAATTCTACGAACATGTAATGGTATAATGTTATATCTATTTAATCTGTCATAGTAAGAAGAGACACTGCGAGCATGACCATACCTGTAACATAGAATTTTTGAAAATTTTCTTTGAACTGCCTCAATAGATTTAGAATGTATGGTGTTACAAGGTGACCAAACTACAGATGCATACTCGACGATACTACAAACTAAACTGTTAAATAGGATGACAAGACTGTTAGGGTTTTTAAAAGATAAGGATGATCTAGTTATGAAACCTAAAATTCTAAAAGCTCTACTAGTGATGTCATGGTAATGTTCTCTAAATGATAATTTATCATCAAATAAGTTGCCTAAATCTTTCGCCAAAGATTTTCTTGCTAGTAATTGATTGTCAATTATGTAAGGATAGCAAATTTTATGTCTCTTATTGGTAAACGAAATAACAAAACATTTGTCAACATTAAGGTACATAAAGTTACCAATACACCAACGGGATATAGTGTCAAGATCTTGTTGTAGAAAGAAGCAATCAGAAGTAGAACTAATAGATTTAAACACTTTGAGATCGTCTGCATAAAGTAATGATTCACAAGAAAGTTGAATAATCAAGTCATTTATAAAAACTATGAAGAATAGTGGGCCAAGATGAGAGCCTTGAGGCACACCTGACTTAATTAGAAAAGGTAAGGAAGTAGAACCCTTAATAGCTACAAGTTGACTTCTATTATTTAAATAGGATTGTACCCAACGAAGTAAATTACCGTGAATTCCATACAGAGCTAATTTTTTAATAAGAATAAAATGATTTACTTTATCAAAGGCTTTTTTGAAATCGGTGTAAATGGTATCAATTTGGCCACCTCTAGCAAATTCCTTACAGAGTGCATTTTTATATTCAAGTAAGTTACTAACAGTCGATTTATGCTTAAAAAATCCATGTTGTTTTTCAGAAATGAAGGGGATTATTTGAAAGTAAAAATAATCATATACCAAAGATTCAAAAACTTTAGCAATACATGAAATTATACTTATAGGCCTGTAATTTTCACAATTGGAAATATCACCATCTTTGTGTATAGGGATAATATATGCTAGTTTCCACGCATGTGGAAAAATACCATTATCTAGTGATTTATTAAATATAATAGTCAATGGCAAAGTAAGTTCATCCGCACAAGCATTGATAAATTTGGCAGGAATACCATCAGGACCGGAACTCTTATAAGGATCAATATGTTTTAGCTTACGATTTATATTAGTACCTTGGAGAGTAATTTTTGATAAAACAGCATGTGTATTAATAGGAAAACTTAAATCAATACTAGGGCAAAAATGATCTTCATAGACACTGCTAAAATATTTAGAAAATAATTCACAAATACTTTTGATATCTGATGAAGATAACTCACCATATCGCATTTGTTGTGGCATATTTTTGTATCCTGTACGAGATTTGATAAACCGCCAAAAAGATTTTACATTATGACCCAAAGCATTTTCAATAGACAATATAAATTTTCTATAATCATTTGAGATTAAACTTTTACATTTAGTGCGAAGTTCAGAAAATTTTTCATAATCACGGGGATTGCGATATTTTTTATATCGAGTGTGAAACTTTTTCTTGTTCTTGAGACACTTTATTAAGAATGGGGAAAACCAAGAAGGAAATTTATAGCTACTGACGTTGCTCAGAGGAGTATTTTCAGTTATGATATTATTAATGATTTGATAAAATAAAGAAACTGCGTCATCAATATTTAAAGGTAAGAGTTCATTAGACCAATTAAAACTTGAGATCTGAGTTTTAATTTTTACATAATCACACCTATTGAAATTGGGGCGTTTTGGTTTAATATACTTAAGACGCTTAGGATTAAGAATATCATTAAAAATTATATTAAGAGGTGGGTGATGACAATCTACCCAGGAAAGTGGAGAAACTGTGTTAACATTAATACACAAAAAAGTTGAAAAAACTAAGTCAAGCAATCGATTATTAATATTGGATACAGAGTTAAATTGATGTAAGTTACAAAGGGTTAATGTTTCTAATAATAAACAAGCTTTTCGATCAGAAAATAATAAGATCAGGTATAAGATAATTACACGATGATGAGCACCATGATAAATTAGGAGTATTAAAATCCCCAATTATTAAGAAATTGTCTGTGGATAAACCATTAAGAATGATTTGCTGAATGTCATTGTAAAATATTTTAAGGTCATCATATTTAATATCAGGCGGTAAATAGCAAAGACAAACATGTAGAAGAAAACCATTTCATTTATAATTATAATAATAGCATGGTGATACAGCTTTTCGCCTAGCAATCTACCATCTTGAAATTACAAATCTGCGCTAGAGAACCAGTCCTTCTCAAGGTTTAACTCGTTCACATCTTCGACATTTGAAACCAGGTAAAATTTCGATCATGTACCTATAAATCACAAAAAATGAATACCAGCCTTTGCTACCTAGTTCAAAATTTTATGCCAATTACCAAAAGGTTCAGAGATTATAATATTGTCATGTTTTTAGTGTATATTGTCACTGGAAGTAATATTGACAGCCTTAACATACTGCCCCGTTGCATTGAGCGAGCGAAAACAGTTGAAGGTCGAATTGTCAAAGTCATAGTACGATTGAACAACATTTTAGATAATATTGTAGGCAATGCATTTATTGTTCACGTATTATATTATCATTTATAATAGATCACCAGAATAACTCATGGATACATAGCATAAAAAAATGCTTTAAATTATTTATTAGTTGCTAATAAACACCTCTTCAATCCAGGAATGACTTATACTTATCTTGCACCATCTTCTGCGTTCAACGTTGTTAGATATTCCTGCACGTTCTGTAATATATCTCTTGCTATGAATTTATTTATAAATTATTAGATACAGTTAATTAGTATTGCCATGTTATAATATCCTTTTTTTAAGGTAACTCTCCCAGCTGATAATACAAAAGAACTGTTAAAGGTCTTAGGCATTATCGCCAATGTCGGTTGCAACATACCGAAGAATTATACAGATCGAGCATGGCTATTATTGCAGAATGGTTATGAGACCATTTATGTATGAATTTTGATTATTTCTAAACCAATCCTTACTAATATTATAAATGCGATTATGTATTTGTTTGTAATGCTTTCATGACATAATTTCTCCACCGATCATCCAGCAATTTTACATACACATTGTAAGTGCAGGGAAAAGGTCATAGTGTATCTTTAATACGGAAAAACTACTGTTCCCTTAAGAATAAATCAAAAATATACTAATTCAAGGAAAGCCGCGAGAAAAAGCTAATTCCATAAAATAATATTTCACAGACTTGAAATTTATGTCGATTACCTTAGCTATGGCCGATCCCAATGTTAAAAAAAAAGCAAATTCATTGTTAACACAATATAAAAGCCTAGTTAACTATCTACTGTCGGGCCGTATTGTATTGTATATGAGAATAGAGTAATAGAAAAAAATCTAAAGTATGCATGAAAGTCGCCTAAAGAAAAAACAACTTTGTGCCATACCAGAACGCTCAGTTTTCATTTTTGTTTCAAACTTTCTATCCAACAACAATAAATTGGATGTCCCTATGCTGAAGGTTATCTACAAATTAGAATTGTATAAAAACGGCTTAACGCATCCAAAACACCCGACACAAAATACATATAAGAGTTAATGAGGTATACATACTTGGTAAACATATATATTTCAATAGCTCATAACCTGCACCAGATCGCTCGTAGGGAGGCCACCCGCCGCATGCCATAAGTGCGACGCTGTGGAGGATACCGCGCAGCACACTCTGTCTGAGTGTGCAGCGTGGGAGGGACAGCGTTGTATTCTGGCAGCGTCGGTAGGCTTGGATTTGTCGCTGTCCAGCGTGGTTTTGGCCATGCTTCCGCCGGGCGGATCTTTGGGTCGGCTATCCAAGGGAAATAGCGTAGTTTGATCTCTTGCCGCCCCAACAATACGGTCGGACGATTTACCATGGGGTTGCGCGAGTCGGACATAACCCATCCTCTCCCCCGAGAGGGTAGCGTATCCATAAGGGATTTCCCCACGTTAACAAAAAAAAAGGTCGCGAATTGCATGAACTAGGCAGCAGCCAAGTCGAAGTGAACCGTGTACCCTTGAGCTAGTTGTCAGAATAAAATCGGCTGAGTGACTTAAGCGTTTGCCTTAGTAATCCGGTGAAGCTGTTAAGGTATTACTAAACCAATAGCGTAGTCGGTTCGAGAAAAAATAAGCACCCAAAACTTTTACATACACTATAGGTACGGTTTTACTAACGGACTGGAATGATTCGCGGCTTTTTCGAAGTAACTACTAGTAAGGGATTTAATGTACGCCCAGATAGAAGGCATCTCCAGACCCTTGTGAAGGTCCTTATTCCGAACGTACCACGGGGCACCGGTAATTTTACGTAGAACGCGGTTCTGGAGAACCTGTAACCTTTGAAAATTATCTTTCGACATATGTGCAAAAACGGCACTGCTATATGTCATCACGGGACGGATACATGTCTTATACAAGGTGAGCTTGTGTCTGAGGGACATCTTACTCTTATAACAAAGCAAAGGATGGAGGCGACCCAAGACCATAGCGGCTTTGTTTCTCACTCTATCTATATGTGACTCGAACTTTAAATGTTTATCTAATGTAACACCGAGATATTTGACCTCGCCGGCCCACGGTATATCGGCTTCATATAGCCTGATGGGCTCAAGGTTATTACTACGTCGTAAAGGGTCGAAAAGTATCGCGGCACTCTTGTCAGGATTAACTTCTATCCGCCATCGACGAAACCATTCACCGAGTGTGCAAACGGCCTTTTCGATGCGCTTCCTAAGAAAGTCCGACCGACAGCTGGAAGTGTAAATAACTGTATCGTCAGCATAACAATCTACCTCGACCCCCGGAGACCGATGTAGATCGCTGATGTACAGGTTGAATTGTGAGGACGCAAGTATGGAGCCCTGTGGCACACCTGAGCGTATAGGGTGGGGCGGGGATAGTTCCCCATCCACTTAAAGTCCTATCAGTGAGATAATCGCGGATAATATGAATTAACTTATCAGGCACGTGAGATTTACATAATTGATGGATGAGCCTTCCATGCCAAACCTTATCGAAGGCTTTGGAGACATCGAAGAAGACTGCAATTGTGCGGATCAGCATTAAATTTAGAGAAAATGTACTCCATGAGGCGGTGTACTTGATTCGTGCAAGAGTGTTCGGCACGAAATCCGAACTGCTCAGGTGGTATTAATTTTAAATCTGTAATCGAAACCTGGAGACGTTTCAGAAGGAGCCACTCGTATAATTTACCTAATGTATCTAACAAGCTAATCGGGCGATAGCTATCGGGAAGCGTAGCTTTTTTGCCGGGCTTGTGAATGCCTATCACTACGGCCTTCTTCCAAGCGGTTGGAAAGTGGCCCTGTGACATGGCCGCATTGAAGATACAGACCAATAAAGCTATGATGCGAACAGGAAGGAATCTCAGTACTTCGTTCCGGATCCCATCGGGACCAGGGGACTTCCTAAGCTTTAGACGCTTGATGGCATCCGATACTTCATCAAAAGTGATAGAAGTTAGCGTATCAGCCGGCGGGGACGCGAGTGCGCGCTCTACCGAGGTCTCGATCCATCTAATATGTATAGGGTCAGTGTTTGCTGTGTTCGGTGAACATTGTTTCTCTAAACACGTGGCGAGACACTCCGCCTTGTCTATACTATCGAACGTGGGAGGCAACCCGGGGCCTCTATCGAGAGGGGGCATCGGAATAGTCTCGTCTGATTTAAATGTTCGCGCGAGTTTCCAGTACGCCAGGTGGGATGGCCGGATGTCCTCCAGGAGCCTATCCCATCTGTCGGCCCGGATCTCAGAGATACGAGTCCTAACCTTCTGTTGTAATAATCGTAACCGATCGCGATTCTCTACAGACAGATAAGTGTCGTGAGCTCGAGTCGCGGCGTTCTTTTCCGTGATCAACTTTCTTACGTCGTCCGGGAGTATAAAGCGGCGATCGTTCACCGCTTGTACCTCTTTCGAGGTCTCCCTGACAGCGGTCTGAAGATAGTCGACCAGGGAATCGAAAGCCAGATCTGCGTCGGCTTTCACCACCAAAACGTCTGGGATCCTGTCTAAACTTAGAGACTTCGGATTATCTTTGAAATAACGTGCGAGTTTCGCGTAATCGGCCACCCTGACCGACGGAGGGGTGGTATCCGAGCTCGATCTTAATAGTAATATTAGTGGACGGTGATCTGAGTCAAGTTCGTGTATGACTTGAATGAGTCGTAACCGAAGCGTGACATTTTTAAAAAGAGCTACGTCTAACACTGTCGGACGACAGTTATCTTGATAGTGAGTGGGTTCCGAGGGGCTATGACATCAAAAGCTAGATCGTTGCCTAGTCTGTTCAGTATCTTCCCGTTACGAGAAGTAGTTGGACTGTTCCAGATGACGTTTCCGCTGTTGAGGTCCCCCGCTATAATGACGGAGTCTCCTAATTCGAACAATGCTTATAAGTCGGATTTTAATAACTCTTTATTCGGCGAGAGATACGCGGATACTATTATGACGGACGGATATCCGGTCATCCCTAGTCTGCACACTGACACTTCCATATTGGATAGAGCGGGTGGATCTACTGGCAAACAATATAGAGAGCGTTTAAAATAGATTAGGGTGCCACCCCCGCGGTACGGTCATTTCGAATTATATTATAATTCGCGATTCGCGGGCTACGCATTTTCGGTTTTAATAACGTTTCCTGTACGAGAAAAATATCTATTTGTTTATCGCGCAAGAAGGCAGCTACTAGATCGCGCTGTGTTGAGAGATTCCTGGCATTAAAAAATGAAAGAGATAGACCGCGCGGTTTAACCCTATTCATTGCCGCGAACATTTTTAAACTGATTTGTTATAATGAGCACGGACGAGTTCGTTCATTGTCCTAGCAAAAGCCGGGAAACGCGCGAACGCTCTGAGCATATCCTGACTTCTCTTCGTCACGAGAAGCTCGGCAAAAGGTAAGACGTCTACTACATAGTGCACGACCATTAACTGACTAATCCAGTCAACGCCGTCGAAAGAAAAGGTGCTGAGGCGGTCGTATTGAATAGGCTTCGCCTGCGGAGGCTGAGCCTGAGGCTTTGGAGCCTGGGGCTGAGGTTTGGGAGCCCAGGGGGCCAGAGGGGCCCGCACGGGTTGCAGCGCGTGCGGCACAGAGGGTAGCACGCGCGAGGTGGGCGCGGGCGCTGCCGGGGTGTGGGAGGCACCCGGCAGGCCGGGGAAGGCCTCCACGGACATGAGTGGTGGAGGCGGAGGGCGGGTGGCGTCGACAGGCGCTCTGGCCGCCTGTCTCGCTTGCCGAGGGCGTAGCGTGCGCGGGGCGCGGGGACAGCCGCGATAATTCGCGGGATGACCCGCGTTCCCGCACAAAACACAGCTCGGAGGGTCTGCTGAGGTCGGGGTACGCGAGCACTCCCTAGTGGAGTGATCCCCCAGACATTTTACACACCCGCGAAAAATGTCTACATATAACATATGCCTACGTATACAAGATGCATGTAATCTTTCCAAAACGGTCCTTCTGTTACATATAACCTATATAAGAACGTACGTTTAAAAATAATAGATGTCTTGAGGTTTCATTTTTTAGTCCAACTTTTTTTTGTCTCCATATTTATTACTAGCTGACCCGTGCAACTTCGTTTGCACCAAATTGGTTATCACGCAAAAAATTGTTTCTTTTTTTTATCGTAGCACGGCAAAATGCCTGCACTATGCCTGATGGTAAGCACAGTACAATCCAAAAACAATAGCGACCACCGAGTGACAC
>JACEII010000049.1:474217-487579 GCA_014332785.1 Antheraea mylitta | reverse complement strand
ATGGACTGTGTGAAAAATGATGTGTGTAAAAGGTGTAAATACGAAGATGTCATCTCAGAGTGGAAAAGGAAAACATGTTGTGCCGACCCTACTTAGGTGGGATAAGGGAAAAAAATGAGTACTACAATATTCACAAGAATGCTTCTTTAATTAATCATAGAGTATTTAATAAAATGTGTCAATCTCTTCCTGTTTCTGTTATTAAAATAAAATCATCTATATGTCAAAACAATGTTATATCTACAATTCCTTTGATATCTACTTACAAGATTAATAAAGTATAACAAAATCTTTAGTATCAATTATTTATTAATTTTAGTCACAATTTACTTACAAAAATAATTATCAAAACGCCAAAATGGCACGAAGAAACGTAAGTACCTTTGGCTTTTAATAGGTGTACGATTTTATTAGTAATATCTTTATCTATTTCATGTGGTTTTATAATTCAGGAGGACTTCGATGAATTCTGTAATCCAGATAGTCCACGAACCATCAAGCATAACGAGGTGCAAGAAGCGGCAAACCGAATCAAACCTTATATAATAAATACACCGTGTGTTGTACGTATAAAGAAGAAAATATCTTGTATTTATCATACAGCAAAGCTGCCCAATTTTTTTATCAGTGGGGCCACACGAACTATTCAAAGAACTTTGACGAATCCATTGCTCAAGAACTCAATCGGCTGAGTGCCTTAAGCGCTCGCCTTAGTAGACCGGTGAAGCTGTTAAGACCTTGCAAGGTCAATAGCGTAGCCAGTTCGAGAAAAAAAAAGCTGATGACAATTTCAATTACTTTTTATACGTGTGCAATAAAAAACATGTCCGAGTACCTTGCACAGGCCATTTTTAAAATCGTGTGCTGGCCAATTTGTAGCCCGTGGACATAGGTTTGATCAACCTTATCCACAAAGTTCTATGTGAAATATTAACATTATATCTATACCAATATTATAAAGAGGTAAAGGTTGTGAGTACGTAAAGTGAGTAAATTCGTAACGTTTTAGGGGGTAATCTCAGGAACTACTTGTCTGATTTGAATAATTTTTTCAGTGTTATATAGCTAATTTATCGAGGAAGGTTGTATATAAGGCTTTAAAAATTTTGCACTTATTTTAAATAGTCTCGCTTCGCTTTCATCCTTGTAAAAACAACTTTAAATCATTCAGGTAAGGTCTAATTTGCGAAATATATTATAAGTTTATCACAAAACTATGTCCACGTATATATATTGGCGAGTTTTTGCGGACGATTTTCACCGCTACTTTTATTCGTGACTGTGCGTTTTGGGTTTTTATGTGTCAATGCAGTATACATATATTGGGAATCGATATGCTCTACCTATTATTCTCTTCTGTCACGAAATGTACATTTTCGGCCCATATTTCCGTACAAAATATACCCTTTTGTAATATAAGAATTTTAGGTTTATGTTCTTTCTTTCTTTAAGGTAGCCAAACACCAAAAAGATTTGGTGACCAATTTATACTACAAATTAGAATTTTTGCAGAAAACTGGAAGGTAATTAATTTATTAATATTTTTATTTTTAACAATAACAATAAACATTTGTACACCTATTTAATAGATATTTTTTCTTATCGTGACGTCATCTTCCTCAGTTTCAAAGAAAGGGGATCTCTGAACGTATTGCATCTATTGTCACCTGATAAAAAGAAGAATGGCGTGGTAATAGCTTCAATAGGGAACGACACAACTGGAATATGCTATCATGCATCTAAACTAAGCATCCCAGTCACTGTTGTAATGTCTAATTTAGTACCTCTTATTAAAATGCAAGAATGTCAGAGTCTTGGAGCTAAAGTGATATTACACGGAAGTAACTTGATGGAAGCCCAAAAACATGCGTGTGGTGTTGCCCGAGAAAAAGGTGCTATATATATCAATGGGTGAGTTTAATTTAATCACATTAATTCCTTAGTGATATGCATATGCATATGCAATGTATATGCATATGCATATGTAAGATATTCATATCATGAATATATGATATCGCATTTGTCAATATTTTATTTAATTTAGGTACTGAGAAGGCGTTCCTAATCATTAAAACACTATCACGGTTGTAGTCCGGTGAACCTGTAAACGCCATGCAAGAGGCCAATAGGATATTCAGTTCAAACAAAACTACCACCGTTTTTGGAAAAAAAAAACATGCATCGAAAAGTACCGACAAGAATCTGTATTACTTTTTTTTGTATATTTTATATTACGACTTGTAGCCCTTGTGGTCAGTACAGAGGGGAGAGTACTTCCAGACATCAATGTCGTTCACGTGATGATCCACTCTATTTAAACTTTTAAAGTAAAACTTACAAGACACTACGGCAAGGTACTTTGAATGTAAGTAAAGTATTTGTAAGAAGAACTGTCAGCATAGTTTTCAACCATCAGTGGTTGATTGTTAATGTAATATATATGAGTATACAAAGAATCAAAACGATCCCAAAATTGAGCCTTATTGAACGCCAGCCGATTCGAGCTCATGTTTCGTGGTGAGCATTATCTTCTCGCATTATTTTTATTTAAATCAGATATGTGACATCCATCTTTAGATTCACCCATATCTATACTAATATTACTATTTAATTTTAATATTACTATTTGAAAAATGCTTTCGGGGTTAAATAGTTCATTTATCGGGGGAGGCTGCAGGCTGTATATCATCATGCTAAGACGTACCAATAGTAGTACAAGCGGAGCCCTAATGAAGAATGTTTAAAAATCGTTTTTTTTAGAATTTCGGTTGCAAGTTAGCGTGGCCGAAAGTCACATATTTTCACGAGGACGAAGTCGTAGGCAGAAGCTTGTTATATAATATGTCTAATATATATTTGTATATGTAGGTATTTATGTATCAGTTATAATTATTCAAGGTGATCTGCCTAAATATGTAGATTTTTACCATAGTACTCGTAATAAGGTTACTTCTAATAAGCAGGTCGGTAATTTTAAATTATTTATTGGGAAAAATATTTAACATAGACGCGATCATCCCGACATTCTGTCTGGTTACGGAACTTTGGCACTAGAGATTCTAGAGCAGATACCAAACGTGGACGCTATCATAGTTCCAGTAGGAAGCGGAGGACTCATTGCAGCTATCGCCACCACTATTAAACATTCCAAGCCTTCATGTCTAATCTACGTAAGTTGAATTGTAATATATTAAATTTAAAAAAAAAAAAATAAGCTAGAGAATGCCCCAGTGTCCTTGACTATAGTAAGAACCTAGTCTTGGATTATCAAAAACCTATCAATATCTCAACAACTAAACATTTCCTAGTCGATTTTAGAGAGTTTATGTATCTTCGAAATGCAAGGTCCGTTAAAATAAAATGTCACCCTCTTCTTAGTCTTCTTTTTCTTGTTTTGGCTCCGCAGAAGCGCTTTCCAGTGTCAAAGTTTTGTTTCAATGGACTTTAGACGTTATACGTAGTACAATAATATTACAAGGGTCGTGTGACCATTTCAATATTCTAACAAGATGATGGATCCCTTGTGAGAACCTTCCAGGGAGTTTTTGTGGAATCTGAGAATTTCACGCTGCGTGGTATTATTTTCCATTCACTACACTTACTATATTACGTAAAACTCCACGAAATTTACGAAATATAGAGTCAAATAACCCAAGATCATGAATAAAATGTAAAGTCCACTACATGAAAGCCTAAGATCCCGCCAAAAACTCCCATGGCACCCTCTTGAATACATACTCTTTGCAATAAAATAAATCCAAATCTGTCTACAAATGAACAAGTTCTAAGTTAACAAACACAAACTAAATACAACCGAAATGAGAAGCTATTCCTTTCCAAAGTCAGTTAATAATTAGCTCTTAAACTGTATATTAATTTACTTGTTTAGGGTGTTCAACCCGAGACCACGCCCGTTTTCTTTAAATCGCTGGAGATGGGTTCAGTTACAACGGTACCGATGGAGGCCACCTTAGCTGAAGCCATCGCCGTCTCCAGTCCTGGTGTAAACGCTTTCCACAATGCACAGTCACTTGTTGATAAAATGGTAATTATAATCAATTATCATTAATATCTATACATATAATAAGAATATAAATCTAACGTGTAACTTTTTAGATTTTAGTGAAAAGATTCATCATTTTTAGAAATTTCTATCTGTCTGTTTGTGTGTATAAACACGCATACTGCTAAAGTACTCAGTTCACAATAAAACTACACCAAGAAAATCATAAAGCATATCTTCGAGAGTAACTTAGTCTTTGTTTCATTAAAGCCATCCACTCTATCAAAGGCTATTGTAATTATGACGTCGCGGCGTAAGTACGAGAGAAAAGTGGATATGTAAATGGACTTAATGCATTCAGATGACTTTTAATCACCGTTTTTAACATAAGGTTTCACGCGGACGAAGTTGTGGGGACAGCTAGTTATAAACTCCACTACATAATCTTCGAAGGACCCGCTAAAAAGTCCTAAATTTGCTGTTATCAATCATAGAAGTTTTAGTAGAAACAAAACCTTTTTTCTGTTACGATTACATACAAGTCTGTAAAATATTATAAGACAATGATTTCCAAAGTTAACTGGCGTTTGCTGTTGCGATCGGTAAGAAGCCACTAGTACCTAGGTCGCAATCACTATTTGGCAAATTTCGTTGTAAGATATGAATTATTGGAATCACTTACCGTAAAGGTCAATTTAAACCTTTATGAAATTTCAAATACCCAAAGCTGGGAGCCCTTGCAACTAGGGGGTTCCGTTTCATTGATACGGCTGATACAGCGGTAGCTACACCTCTGTAATAATACTTTACTCTGTGCTATTATAATGTAAGAGAAAATAAGAAGAGTATTATCTTTGTTAAACATACTTTGTTATATAGCTCCTTGTAAATGAAGATTGGATAGCACGTGCTATGTTACATCTTGTGGAAAAGGAAAAATATATTGTTGAAGGCGCTGGGGCTTGTACACTAGCAGCGATCATTGGCCATCTTGTCCCAGAGCTCAAATCAAAGAAGTAAGTTCTTCCTTAATTTTTATAATTTGTCTTTTTTAACTATTGTAAGTTGTTTTCGCTACAAATGAGAATAGATATATCTAAAAAACAATTGAATGTAAGTTCATCGCTTCAGAATAGCTGCACCTATATCGGTGATTGCTTTTTTGCTGTATTTATAATTTTTAGGATATGGTTTATATCTATCTCATACCTTTAAACGAGCAATTCTTGTGTATTTTTATATTGTTATATATTCAGGATCTCGGAAACAGCGTTATCTATTTCCGTAACACTTAGTATGTAGATAGTTTCGGGGACGACAGATCGATCTAGCTAGATTCCATTTAAGAAAAACTTTTTAACTGAGTTTTCAGACGATAAAAATATATAGCTAGAATATAAAGGTAAATTTCGTCGCCGCTGTCAAAACAAAAATAGCTCAGATGGAAATCGGCTGCTTCGAAAAGCCGTCTATCCCAAGTTCGAATCCGAAAGACAGCAAAAGAGATATCTTTTTTTAAATAAAATACTAAGTTTGTGTGGCAAACCTAACAGTTTATTTTAGTTTAAAACAGTTTTTAAAGAACAGAGCTAGGCTCGGTCGCCCTGGTAGTAAAAGTAAATATCTGGAAAATCTTATAAAAAAGTGAATAATTTAGGTTAACTTACTACTATATAACTAAATCACTGAGTGATAGAGACAAAAACAGTACGGATGTCCTTAAAAACATTGATAGAATACATTCAGTCGCGACTACATTTCATTGCATGATTGTTTTTTTTTTTTTTATTGAAGCACGACAAAGTGACTGCACTATGCCTGATGTTAAGCATAGTACAATCCAGAAACATCGGCAACCACCGATAGGCACATTATCCATCGCCGGTCGCCGCTGTCATGCCGGCCATAATGACGAAAGTCACCCAGTACTGGATATACACAGGCTGATCCCGAAACGGGACACGCAGAAGCGAGTCACTATGATGGGCTTTTTCGCCATATACATGGTGGTTGCGACCCAGTCGGGCTGTAAAACCCTACTACCCCGGTATCGCCATTACCTCGTTCGTTGATCGACAGGGTGCACCACGTGCAAGTGAGGTTGGTTTGGGTGTCTCAAGTCTTAAGATGTTACTCGACACCCCTTACACCCCAAAATTTACATCGTACTGTAAAGTTAACATATGAACTCATTTTCTTCATTAAGACACTCTTACAAAACCGGTGCGTGTCGCTAATCAATTAATATGAATAACTAGAACAAGATATACCTTTGACCGATAACTATAAATGCCTACATTTATCAAAGAGAAATAAGCATTGATTTTTTATAAAAAAAAAATCGTTCAACGGATCGATAGGAAGTTCTAATTCCAAGAAAGAAAGTAACTGTAGGTTTTGAGTGATGATCAATAAGGAATTGTATCCAGAATCTGATATATTATTTGATCCAGAGACTCCTTGCATAATTGTTATTAGTTTACGTTTTTTAGTTGTTATAGCTACTTACTCCAAATATATAGGTAGGTATTTTTTATATCATAAGAGACAAACGAACAGATAAGTCACCCGAGGGTAATTGGTCACCATCGTCCATAGACACCAGCAACACTAGAGGAGTCGCAAGTGAGTTGCTAGCCTGTGTAGTTGGTGGTATATATGTATATTACTACAAATGTCGGTAGAAATAAAAAACATGATTCAGTCTCGAAATGGCGTGTTTCATTGTGCGGTGCCTCCGGCTATATAAATTAAATATATTCCATTTGGCGACGAATTAGAGCCATAACGCGTGGTTGCAGATTAAATTCAGCAAAATACATAATGACAAGTGTGGATATAGTGTCAAACATGAGTATTATGAAGGAATTTCGACCAAACGTCGATAGGTGGTCGACATACGTCAGTAGGTTAAAAGCGTGGTTTGAACTAAATAATATCAAGCCAACTGAACAACCAAGGTACCTAGTGGCTTTCGTCGGGACAGAAGCATTGGATATCATCATCGATCTGTGCTACCCGGATAAGCCAGATACTATTGTATTTGATGATATTGTCGAACTAGTGGAAAATCATTTAACGCCGAAACGTTCGGTAATTGCCGAGAGAATGCTGTTTAGATCCTGTAAACAAAATGAAGGTCAATCGATAACTGAATACTTAGTGCAGTTAAAAAAATTAAGTAAGTCGTGTAAATTTTCAAATAACCAAATTCTAAAGGAAAACCTACGAGATCAATTTGTTTTCGGCTTATTTAGTGAGCGTATTCGAGAAAAATTACTAATTGAAGATGATAAGCTTACATTTAACCGCGCCACAGAGTTAGCGTTGTCACTAGAAGCGGCCGTACGAGATTCAAAACCGGCGGCGGCGGCGGCTCTCCAGTCCAGCAGTACAGTCAACCCAGTGTTCGCAGTAGAATCGTCGAGAGATAAGCGTCAAAGATTTGTACCTAGTAACAGGTATCAAGCGCAATATGAGAGTCGTGAAGGAAATCGTAGCCAGTATAAAAGTGAGGGAACCGGAGTGCGCCGAGGTATGGCAAGAGGATCTACGAAATGTTACCGATGCAGCGGATATCATCGAGCAAGTCAGTGTTCATTCATCAATAAAAAGTGTTATATCTGTGGTCGTACAGGCCACATCGCGAAAGTTTGTCGTTCTCGGAAGCAAAACACTGTTAATCGCATGAGTGAACAGTCCAGTCAAGATACCGGCTCAACGATTTCAGAAGTTTCAGAAACGAGTAGTAGACGGATATATCAAATAGGTGAGGAAGGTAGTGATTCAAGGAACGACCGCTGGACGGTAAATGCTAAAATTAATAATAGTCAGTTAATCATGGAGGTTGATACCGGGGCGGCAGTAAGCGTCATCTCATATATAACGTATTTAAAACTATTTTCAGATTTTAAGTTAACACCTTGTAAGTCTCATTTAATAATGTATGGGGGACAAAAAGAAAAACTGAGAGGTAGAATGTCGTGTTGTGTTGAAATAAATGGTAAAATTGTGAAAGAGTTGTCACTAGTTGTTATTGATAATCCGTTCAGTCCATCTTTATTTGGCCGTAATTGGATAAAGGCATTCGAAATAAGTTATCCGAAGTTACCTGGAGTACATAAAGTAAAATGTAATATTAATATGGCGAAACAGAAACGAAGTACTCATATAGAATGTAATGAGAGTTTGAATAAAAATTTTGCTACAGGGGATAAAGTATTCATTAGAATCTTTAAAAATAATAAAAAAACATGGGAGAAGGGTATTATTGTAAAGCGTATAGGCCGTTTATCCTATTTAGTGGATTATGAAGGCGATATTTGTAAGAAATACGTTGATCAGATTCAATCTGACGAAATGTTTTTTCTAAATAATAAAGAATTTTGTTATCACAACATATCGAACCACCTTACATATCGAACTTGACAACATATCGAACCACCTTACATCGCCATCTATGTTATCATCGCAGCAACAACGAGATTTTAGTAGAAAGTGTAATTAATAATCGGACGCTATTAACTATAGAAAAACAATCACAAAATTCTGTGTCAAATACGTTGTGTGCGCCTTTAAAAAATATTCATTAGAGATGTTAGATGCGAGCCTGAATATTCTTATACTCGTTTACCCTATAAATGTTAAGAAATTTCAATATCAATAAATTGTATATTCTAGTATATAACCATATGTCTATACTAGTAAAGTATAATATGGCAGTGTACCTTTATTTTGTTCATATTTTTACGATCTAAGAAAACAATTAGGTTTGTTGTGATTATTGTTAAACTTTAGCTATGGAGATGTAGTGTTTTTTTTTTGTCTTTTGTTTATAAATTTAAGTTAATTTTGGTTTTAGATATGTATTTTTTTTTATAACTTTGCTTGTAATTATTGTTTTGTAAACAGGGGGGGAAGAATGGTATATATGTATATTACTACAAATGTCGGTAGAAATAAAAAACATGATTCAGTCTCGAAATGGCGTGTTTCATTGTGCGGTGCCTCCGGCTATATAAATTAAATATATTCCAGTTGGGAAGGGGGAAAGGAAGGGAAAAGGGAGGAAAGGGAGAGGGGAGGTAGGCCTCTGGCGCTCTCACTGACCGAACGAAACGCAACAATGCAATCACTGCTACTTCACGTCGATTTTCTGAGTGTTGGGTGGTACTACCCCGGACGAGCTGACCCATTCATGTTGAAACCAATTATGGCTTCAGCGTGGCTCTATCACTACTTGTCTCGTCTTTCAATACGCGTTTTACTTATTGATAAGAAAGTTTAATAATACGTAGGATAATATTAGGCATAATGGTAATAATTTAATATTTACATCTTTCATGTATAACGTATTAATACTATTTTAGTCAAAATAATAAAAAAAAATATTGAAAATTTGTCAGTTGTTGTTGTATAGTGTATATTAAGTACTCATATAAAAAGAAAACTATTCAAACTAAACAAAAAAACAATGAATGTTTTGCTGTTGCTACTTCACCAGGTATCTATTACTAATTCCCACGTTTTACACTTGATTATAGCGTTGTGTGTATATTAAGTGGTGGCAATGTAGGCGCCATGACCTTCAGTCGCTGCATGGACAGAGGACTGACTGTTGAAGGCCGTTTAATTAAATTTAAAGTAAGTCAACTATAGTTTAAAATACAGCAATCTACAACAATGGCGAGTTAAAAACTATCGCTGTCCTAAATAATATCATTTGAAGAGCGTATTTTTAATGTGGCTGATTTTTCATGTGTATAGAAAATATATTCTCTAAATATAATAGAACTAGCTTCACCTCACGTGTAAGTGTTACTTTGGGCGAACGCTTACACGCGACGGAAGCTCTTAAAAGGAAAAAACTCCGATTTTGAAACATTCTTCATTAGTGCTCCAATTCTATTCGTATTAGCGTGATATATAGCCTTCCATGATAAATAAACCATCTAACACTGAAAGAATTTTTCAAATCTGACCAGTAGTTCCTGAGATTAGTGCATTCAACTAAACAAACTCTTCAGCTTTATAATATTAGTACAGATGTAATTAATACAGTGCCGTAATGAGCTTTGATCTACCGTCACATAAAACCATTGACCGATAATACCTACATACATAATTACTATTAACTCTCGAAGAAAATCCCAACGGCATTTTGCGTTCTAGTTTATTCGCCACTGACCTCAATTACGTCTTAGAGCTAACAATGACACTTAAGAAGGTACTCGTAACTGAATTCTGTGATAAATCTTTAGTCCAAGTTTCTACATTCAATGATTTATCGCAATATAGCAACTAACGTTGGTTACTGCAATGAAGTATCAAGAAAATACTCAAGAATAATTAATTCTAGCCATTAAAGAATTCTTAATGAATGCATGCTTCTCGTGAACACGCTTGACGTATCGACGGAAGAAAGCGGAAATGTCGTAACTTGCATTTTGTGTTAAATTACTTTTTACCATATTCTTGTATGAAAAAATACTGCTTCGAATGTTCTGGGTCTCGCTTTCCTACGATTCATTTTTTAATTGATACGACCTTAGCTTTCAACCTAATTTTAACTCTACACATAAAAAACAAATAAAGGTTTGGAATATTTTTTTTGGCTCTGATGTAAAATTGGGTTTTTCAAGTTACGACAGTTCTGCTTTCTTCCGTCGATATGTATGCTTTTTAATTCGTACTGTCTACCGATGTTGAACAGACATGCATACACAGCTTCTTCAGGCTTTTAGGGAAGTGCATGAGACACTCATTCGAATTACAATATTAATTCGTAACAGCGGTAAAAAAATCACAATCCAAATTCAATTTTTAAACAGGTTGGTATACCAGATTCTCCGGCGGCGAAAGCGAAACTGTTTAAGCTAATAGCGGACGGAGGTTTTAACATGATTCATCAATTTCATGATCGAATATGGATAGAAAATGAAGTTTACAACGTAGAGGTAACTACAAGCAACTACAATCAGTATTATAATAATTGGTATCAAATTTATAGGCACATAAATTTAAGCGATGCGATTTAATCTATATATAAACAAACGAAGACAAAAGAATGCATTTCTCTCCCGTTTAATGTTAAGCGATTTTCTTAATTTCCTTTTTGCTTATAAGCTATTGACTCCTTTAAAATTGGAAAGTTTTTTTTTACCATCGACGCGTCCGAAGCCTATGTTCGTAATTTCTTATAAAATCGAATTGTTTTTGCATAACCACTAGTAAAATTAATATCAAATAGTAAATAGCCTTGATTGTTATGTATCATCGCGCAATCAATACTGTGGACGGTGGTGATCACTTAACATCAGGGGACCCACCTGTTCATTTACCTCCTATGATATAAGAAAAAAAAATTTTTTTTAGGTAAGAGTAGTATGTGAGGCCAAGGATGTTGAAAATGGAATGAAACTGAAGGGGATCATCGAAGAAGCTTATCCCGACTCTTCTGTTTTTGAAACGGAACCATATAACGACAACGGAACTTGCCCATGCTATGTTGGCAAATCAGTGTGAAATATGAACAGTATTGAATTTGCACTTTATTTAAAAGATATTTTTAACATAGTAATTTCATAGACATATTAATAAAAAACATTTTTCATTGCAATTCTCGTTTTAAAATAATAAGTAATTATCTGTCTGAATGATAATCTGAATTATAACACAAAAAAGAAGACATTTACGCGTGAACTACTGAACACATTTTCACGAGTTTTGGTATGATATTAGTTTACACACCGATGTAAAATGTAGGACATATTTTACATGTATCTCATCCATATATATGATGCATAGATATAATAAAAGGATAACGGAACGAAATCTGTATATAAAATACTAGCCTCTGCCTGTGACTTTATTCGCGTGGAATAAGTAAGGGGTGTAAGGGGTGTCGAGTAACATCTTTAGGGTGTAAGGGATGTCGAGAAACATCTTAAGACTTGAGACACCCAAGCCAACCTCACCTGCACGTGGTGCAACCTGCTGAATAACGAACGAGGCAATGGCGAAAGCGGGGTGGTAGGGTTTTACAGCCCGACTGGGTCGCAACCACCATGTATATGGCGAAAAAGCCCATCATAGTGACTCGCTTCTGCGTGTCGCGTTTCGGGATCAGTACCGGGTGACTTTCGTCATTATGGCCGGCATGACAGCGGCGACCGGCGATGGATAATCTGTCTCTCGGTCGTTACCGATGTTTTTGGATTGGACTATGCTTAACATCAGGAATAGTGCAGTCACTATGTCGTGCTTCGATTAAAAAAAACCCCGATTTTGAAACATTCTTTATTGATGCTCCGCTCCTATTATTCTTAGCGTGATGGTATATAGCCTATAACCTTCCCTTATAAATGAGCTTTCTAACACTGGAAGATTGTTTTAATCTTTTTTTATTTGAAATAATTTAGATGTGCGAACTTTTATAGTGATGAGTCAAATAGAGTTTATTATTTTTGATGCTAATAACATTTTTATACCTATGTGTAGATTAGTTTTGATGTGAAACATTTATAGACGGAAGGTAAATCTGATCGTTGGCGTGGCGACGCAAAACACAAATTTTGCACTATTAACTAAATAATCAAAAACATTTGCAATCATATCTGTATAACATAAGATTCAAATTTTTAGTCGGCCACTCGCTATACTAGTGTTACACGGCACGAACCGACGACCTAGCGCCCATTGATAACTTATACAAAAGAGTTTCCATGTTTCACATCTGCCACGCGTCCCGTGACGGCTCATTTTTTTTTTGTAACATTACATTTTTTCATTAATGTACCTACTATGCTCATATCCTGACAGATAAGGTAATTTTTGATCAACCAAATTGCCGGCTAAAAAAGCTGTCTTTTTTACTTTTCCATAGTTTAAAAAAAAAATTCTGTCTGTAGTTTATACGGGATTCACGTTAAAAATACTGGATGGATTTTGACTAAATTTGGTAAAATAGTAAGTAGTTTATACACCCGTATAATAGACATGTATATATAACACATTCGTATATATATATATATATATCTTACTTATAAGAAAACACAAAAGAAAAGGCTTAATAGAGGGTTAGCCCAATTATTATTAATTTGTCAGATTATTTGAATATTACGTTTATAATTGAAATTTCACGCAGACGTAATCACGGCCGCATCTGGTAACATACCTTATACCATATATAATCTGTAACCAATAGTAAACAAGAAATAAAATAAAAATAAAGAGATGAAAGAATAATCTATACATATAATAAAAATGTAAATCTAATGTGTCTGTTCTTATTCTATTCTCGTAAAAAAAAAATGTTGTCGATGTCTAGGAATAAGTAGTAAAATACATTTCAATAATTT
>JACEII010000049.1:405845-473318 GCA_014332785.1 Antheraea mylitta | reverse complement strand
GTGACGTCAGGTGCGTTTTCATATACCGAATTAGGAATGAATGGTTTGTGACCGTATACTAACTCATAGGGAGTGAAGTTGGTTGTAGTGTGAATACTTGTATTATATGAATACATTGCTGTATAGACATAACGAGGCCAATTCGTTTGATTTTCATCAACAAAGGATTTTAAGTACTCTTTGAGAGTTGAGTGGCTCCTTTCGAGAGCACCCTGAGTCTGAGGGTGATAAGGAGTTGACCACAATTGTTTAATTTTAAGGAAACTGCAGGTTTGTTTAAACAAGTCGGCTGTAAAGTTAGTGCCCTGGTCAGTTAAGATAAATTTTGGGATTCCAAAGAGTGAAATAAAGTGAACAAGACATTCACAACTTTCTTCGGCAGTTGCGTTGGATATAGGATAACCGGTTGAGAATTTTGTTAGATCGTCCTGTAGAGTAAGTATGTATTTGAGTCTAGCGCTGCCAGACTCTGGTAATGGTCCGACGATATCTAAAGCGATGCGTTCAAAAGGTTGTGTGGAAGTGGTTGTGATTTGCATCGGAGCTCGATTGGTTTTTCTTAGAGCTTTATTCGTTTGACATAGACCACATTTCTTAACATATTGTTCAACATCGGTTCTCATATTTTTCCAGTAAAATCTTTCCTGAATACGTTTTAACATTCGAACTGAACCTAAATGGCCAGCTATAGGTATATCGTGGTTTTCTTTCAAGATTTTTATGACTTCTGACGGTGTAGGATAAATTAAAGTGTTTTTATACATGTTAATAGAAATTTTTGTGTTGTTAAAAAGATATAATAGTATATTGCAAATTTTAATTAGTTGGTAGTGATCAAATGGATTTTTAAAATCCGTTATGGCAATATCAATTTCTTCCGGGTATGTTATTATTAAGTCGTTTCTTAGGCATTTGAGACTTTTATAAATATCTTCATAGTCAGCTTTATCAAAGTGATGGACTTTTGTGAACAGGAAGTAATAAGTTTTGTTGTCATGTTCGAATTTTAAATGAGAATGTAAAGTTCTTTCTTGATTAATGATATCATTACGATTGATTAAATTACCTAATATGTCATCGATAAAGTGATTAGACTCATCCATGTCTATGGATGTTGGGATTACAATAATCTTACTTTTACAATTTAAAATACTGCTACTATGTTCATGAATATTTACATTTGATTTAAATTCTTTATTACTGAGAGTTTTTAGGCATTTTGTATAGGAATCATCATCGTTTAAACATTCTAATGGATCTATACTTGGGTTTTCTGCAACAGATAATGCGTCATGTCGATTTTCAGGATCAGTATACGTATCTTCGTGAACAGGGTTTATATCAATAGTATTATGAATTGGAATTCGCGAAAGTGCATCCGCGTTACAATTCAATTTACCTTTCTTATATTGGATACTGTAATCATATTCTTCCAGTTTCAGGCGCCATCTAACGAGCCTGGAACCTGGGTCTTTGCAGTTGAAAAGCCAGTTCAGCGGTTTATGATCAGTCACTATAGTAAAACGATGACCGAAGAGATAAGGTCGGAATGTTTTAGCGCCAAATATAATGGCGAGGCACTCTTTTTCGGTCACGCTGTAGTTACATTCGGCCTTGTTTAGTGTTCTTGATGCATAAGCTATGGGCCTGTCCTTACCAATTTCGCCCTGGGAAAGTATAGCTGAGATGGCGAAGTTTGAGGCATCACACGTCAGTACAAACGGTTTATTAAAATCGGGATATGCTAATACTGGTGCGGTGATTAGTTTTTCTTTTAATTGTTCAAATGCTAGTTGTTGTGAATTGGTCCAGATAAACGGAATATCTTTTTTTAGTAGTGACGTTAAGGGTTTTACATTTTTTGAGAAATCGGATATGAATCTTCTATAATACGATGCTAGACCTAAGAAGGATTTTACTTCTTTAGAAGACTTCGGTACAGGGAATTCTTTGACTGCTCTTATTTTCTCTGGATTAGGTTTCACACCTTGGTCGCTAATGATATGACCGAGATATGCCACCTCCTTGCGTAGAAATTCGCACTTGTCTGGTTGGAGTTTCAGATTGAAATTACGAAGTTTTGTGAATACTTTTGTCAGTTTGTCAATATGCGTCGATAAGTCTGCCGAATATATCACTACGTCATCAAGATAGACGAAGCAATGTACACCTTGTAAGCCGGAGAGAGCAGTGTTCATTAACCTTTGAAAGGCCGACGGGGCATTTTTGAGCCCGAAAGGCATTCTGTTAAATTCAAAGTGTCCTTGAGGAACACTGAACGCGGTTTTAGCGGCATCTGCCGGAGACATTTTTATCTGATGGAAACCTGATGCAAGATCTAGCGTAGAAAAATATTTACTCTGACCTAATTGGTCGAGTATTTCATTTATTTGAGGCATCGGGTATGTTTCTCCAATAGTTATATCGTTTAATTTGCGGTAGTCTATAACTATCCGCCATTTCTTTTCTCCTGACGCGTCTGACTTTTTAGGGACCACCCAAATTGGGGATGACCATGGGGAATTAGAGGGCTTAATTATTTGTTGATCGAGCATTTTATTTATCTGATTATTGACTTCTTGTTTATGAATTTCGGGGAATCTATATGATTTGACGTTAATAGGTTGCGAAGAGGAAGTATTTATTTCATGTTTTACAGCATCGGTAGCTGTCAACTTATCACCAGGTAAATGAAATATGTCTGAGAATTCGGAACAAATTTCGAACAATGCGTCTGACTCTTCGGAATTTAAGTGGGATGTTCTTAATTGGTCAAGCACCTCTTTGGTCCTATCATTACAAGATGGGTGAGTGTTACTTAATTTTCGGAATTCATTATAATTAATAGGATTAAGTGTAAACAGTAAATTTGATGATATAGGAATAGGATCATCTGATACATTAAGAACAGTAGTATTAATACGGTTATTGTTTTTTACAGATACAATACAATTCGCGACGAGGAGTGAATCAGCAATGTGTTGATCAACAACAATGCCTTCTTTTAGTTCTGGATTCGTCACTGAACATTCTATTATTACTTCCGATCGAGGAGGAATAACATACTGTGGTTCTTTAAATTGTAATTGGAGAACATTTCCGTTTATGTCAATAGATTTAGTACTGTAGTCGATCCTACACTTGTACTTTTCGAATAGGTCATTACCTATGATACCATCATATGGTATGTTTATCCCGTCAAGGATATGGAATCGATGGCCAAGAGGCTCATCTTTTTCGAGAAACAAGGCTAGTCGGAAATCGCCCATACTTTTGATGGGTTGCTGAGGGGTTATCCCCTTGACTAATACCTTGGTTTCTGATAAGTGTGGCATTTTTTCCACGGAAGATTTTTTTAATAAAGATATGCCGGCTCCAGTGTCGACAAGGAGCGACAAGGGTCTACTAGACACCGAGGTTTTGATGGTTATCCAGGGTAAGAATCGGTTCTTTATATTAATTTCGTGAACCGTAGAAGGTTCTGAAGTTTCAATCGGATCACTAGTTTTTAACTTAATTTCCCTGGTTTTGGATTCTGACTTACGATTTTGAATTGAAATTGGTTTAGTAGGTTTTGAAATATCATCTAAATCGACAGTTGTCTTTTTTAAGACTGGTACATGGTTTATGTTATCGTAGTTACCATCAGGATATTTGGACTTGATTGTGTCGGTTTTACATGGTAAACGTCCCGCACGACACTTAGACGGGGCGCCTATTCGTTTAAATAATCATTGTGTCGATATTCGAAATCGTCTTGAATTTCATTAACGTCTTGTGGTTTCGGATCATCTGAAGTTCCGATGTGATTTACACGCGGATTAGTGTTATAAGGAAATCTCGGTTTGTGGTCAAATGTGGTTTGACCATGAGGTTGGGGTTGTGGCCCGTTTCCATATTTCTTATTATTGTGTTCGCGTAAGCGACAGTTTTCTAACATGTGTCCGGTCTTTTTGCAATATCGGCAAAAAGCTACGGATGGACGTTTATTACCCGACGTCCATGGCTTTGGGTTACGGAAATTATCATTACTATGTTGCTTATAAATCGGTTCAGATTGTTTTGGTTTTGTCGGTGTGCTT
Organism: Antheraea mylitta; assembly: GCA_014332785.1. Taxonomy (NCBI): domain Eukaryota; kingdom Metazoa; phylum Arthropoda; class Insecta; order Lepidoptera; family Saturniidae; genus Antheraea; species Antheraea mylitta. Next base: position 469,236 of record JACEII010000049.1, on the reverse strand, counting down.
TTGTAAATAATTTGTTGGATTTTCTCCTCAGAGACGGCTAAGTTTATAGCATCATTTAAATTTTGAGGGTTTCTACTTCTTAAAATGTTAGATATTCTCGGGTGTAATCCTATAGTAAATATGTGTAGTGCTAAATCCTCCATGGCTGCCAAACGGCCAGCCAATTCGTCTGCCTTGGTATTGGAAATTTGTACTTCGGTTAATAATTGAGATAAACATGTTTCTACACGCAATGCATATTGAGTTACTGACTCATTGTTACTTTGTTTACAATCCTGTAGATCAGTTAGGAGGTGAGCGTAATGTTTCCTTTCACCGAATTGGTTTTTAAGGAATTCTTTTAGGCTACTCCAATTTCCGAATTCTTTGATTGAACATGCGGCTTCCGCTTTACCTTCTAGCTGACACAGTGTGTATTTAAAAATAAGGTCTTGTTGATTATCGTCTGCCAATGAATATGCATTGTTGCAGTTATTTATAAACGCGTTTAACCGTTCCCGTGATCCATCGTAGGGTTTAATAAATTTAAGTAAAAAGCTTAACGGTACTTTTTCGGATTCAGTCGCGGCCTTCATCTCCTCCTGTTTCCTTGTAGACATTACCATTGAATATTAATAATTTAAAATTTACAATAAAATATAAACGAAAATAATTGAGAAGTATAAATAATGCATTTATTACCCTGCCTACCTACTAAGTAGACCGGCGTAACGTTATATGTTTATTACTAATCGGGAGCTCAACGTAATTCCCGGTATAGAGATAAGAGACGCTGGAATTCAAAACACGGTTGCGCGACTGTGTGGTCTTAGGATGAATACGATGTTTACGAATATAATTTGTTAATAACTAATTTAATTAATTATCTTATAAAGATATGAACATATTAAAATAAACACTGGATTTCACTGGATCTTGAAGTCACTATGGGCACATTTGAAGCAAAGTAAAATAGTCACTTACAGGATAATCTTCATGTTTGTTATGCACACGGTTGTGTGCCGAATTAGGCCTTGGATGTCCTTGATTGATGCAGGATCGGGATGTGGTAACAGTAACCGCTGTGGTCACTGTAGTCACCGGTGAGTGCACCACTATTAGTGCAGAGCCCCTGTAAGGCTCTATGAAACAACGGCAACTTAGGGTACTTTATGAGATGACCCTGAATACACTTTGACACTTTTTGGCACTTTTCGACACTTTTGACACTTTTAGGACACTTTTAGGACACTTATAACTTTGGATACTTTATTATTTTGTTGTGCACTTTATGATATTATTTATATTGAATTTTTATTGAATTATTATTTGAGGTCCATTACGAATTTCGGGGCGTTACCGGGATATATACATATACGAGAACCCGGTATCCCACCGCTGCCACCAAAATGTTATAGGGATCTAAAAAAATCCCTTTTTAAAAAAAGATTTATTTGATTAATTATATATTTATTATTTAAAGAATAATTGTTTACATTATTTAACACTGAATTATAAGGATTTAGAGTGTTATGGACCGAGACTGGGAATGAACTACGACTGACTGGGTGGTAACATGGAGCGTGTTAGGACTCGGGAAATGCTGACGCTAGGTATTGAGAAAGGTACTGGATAGGAAGGGGTAAGATCTGTGGTGTCGGCGAAAGGTCAGCATATAAGGGTACATGGTTAGGGTATAACAGTATGAACACGCATCATTGCTAAAGTACTGAGTTCATAATAAAACCAAATACAAGAAAATAATAAAGCATATTCACAAGAATAACTCTAATTTTATTTCATTAAAATTGGTCCACTCTAACAATAGTTATTGTACTTTGAATGAGGGTTCGAGTTAAGTACGAGAGAAGAGTAGTAATGTATACTAATATTATAAAGCTGGAGGATTTGTTTATTTGGTTGAACGTGCTAATCTCAGGAATTACTGGTTCGATTTAAAACAAGCTTCCAGTGTTAAAAAGCTCATTTATAAAGAAAGGCTATAGGCTTTATATCATCAAGCTACGACCAATAGGAGCGGAGCAACAATGAGAAATGTTTCAAAACGGGACATTTTTTCTCTTTTGAGTGCTGCCGCTGTATGTTTATGTTAGTCCAAAGTAACTATTCCATGCGGATGAAGTCGCGGGCAGAAGCTAGTAATTATTAAGAGGACTCAAAACCAACAATTTCAAGCTTATAAATAAATTAATACCCATTGAATGAACAGAATTATATATTTTTATACACAATTTCAAAAATCATAGGAAGGATACAATCATTTCTTACATGAGTATATTGTTTTAATACACGATTAAATAATATCCCATATTATTCAATTGAAGTTCTTGTCCATGAAAGTCGCCATTTTTATATCTCTTTTGCTGAGTCCGTTTACATCATGTGAGGATAATGTTACCTAAAAATTAAAAAATGGTTAATAAATAATAAAATGCTCAACACTATAGATTAATGCTATCCAATCGGGTTCCTTGAACAATATAGATTGCATAACAAGATCTACGGTCTCTAGCTAAAACTAAATTATTAGAAGCATGGCAAAAGGATTGGAATTTTTCCAGAAAATATAAAGGCTAATCTTAGAGTTCTTTTCAAAATGAGGTCCCTGAAAACCATGGTTTTTAAATTTCCATATCTAAGTAAGGCCATTACTTCCATCATCTGTCGTCTTCGTCAAGGTTATACTTGTACACCAGTGCATTTATTTAAATTAAAGATCAATCTCTCTAAGAATGTGGCCTTGACGAAGGTTCTCGAGATCATATATTCTTTAATTGTTCGAGAGACAGATTCTCCCTTTTTGATGTCCTTCCTCCTCATATTCCCCGTCCTACTAACCTTACGTGTATCATAGCTTTAGTGAATAACAACCCTTTAATTTTACATTTATTGTCATTATTTATTAAAATTAAACTTTCATCAGATTATCTATTTCTTAAATGACACATATCTAAGCTTGCCTTTCTTGCCTTATCTGTGGTAAACACAATAACTCAGTCTCAATACAAAATTAATTATCTTCGTTTTCAAATTACATTTTTTAATCGGTTTCCTTCCTTTATGACACTATCTGCCACAGACAGTGCACACTCCGTATCTACATAACATTGGCAGAATTGTTGCTTACACACGGCGCCATAAATTAAAGAAGAAGAACCTATTAAGAACCCAAGTTTTTTTTTCTTACTGCTATTGACGTAATAACCCTTCACAGTTTCACTAAACTAAGACGAACACTTAAGGCAGTCGGCTGATTGGCAACAAGCTATAGATTGCCAAAGTGACTTTTGGCTGAAACTTAGGCTTAGGCTGTTGCCATGAATAAAACTTTACAAATCTTTCTAAAATAAATGAAGCTAAGCTATTCATATGCATAAAAATTGCTTTACGAAATTGCACATTTACTTTGTCTCAGGATGGTTTAAGTTAAACATTTAAAAAATTATATAGCTTAAGGGTTAACCACTTTGGGTGTTATTACAAAAAAGGTTAAATACGTATTGAATACTTGCTTAAAAAAGGCTACATTTTAAATGCACCGCGCTCGCTGAATGTTCGCCATCTTGCTCTTTTATCTCATTTTGGTTAGACTTGCGAAAACAGAATAACTCGACTTGCCTGGGGCGAGCACAGTGCATTTATTACGAAACCTTTTTAAAGCAAGTATTTAATTTTTTTGTAACAACGCTGTATACTTCTTGTTTTTCTTAGGAGGTAGTAAAGGTGACATGAATATTTAAAATCTCAAAACTAATTGTGACCATCATGTATTAGTCATAAAACTGATTACAATATTTAGCTGGAAGTTCGATTGATTAAAAATAATCCTATCTGCCAGGATATGATTACAGTATATTATTTGAAAAATTTATAATGTTACATCAAACATCTAATCCACTTATGTAAAAATATTGTTGGCATCAAAAGTAATAAACTCCAACATTCCATCACTAAAAAACCCTTATCCGACTGAAATACTTTAGAAAAATATCTGATACGAAATATATATAAGAGTTGTTGAGGTATGTATGCTTGGTACACATATATGTTCCAACATCTCATATATGTATGAATAGTTAGCTTAAGTCAGCTCAGATAGGTCGGAAATTGCACTTATCAGGCAACAGCCCAAGCTGAGGTGTTCCGTGCACCCTTGAGCTAGTTGTCAGATAAAACCGGCTGAATACTGTAAGCACCCGCCTTAGTACTCCGGTGAAGCTGTTAAGACCTTGCTAGGTCAATAGCGTAGTCAGTTTGAGAAGAAAAGAAAACTCTTTTTTTTTCTTGAACTGACTACGCTGTTGGCCTTACTAGGCTTTCACAGCTTCACCGGACTACTCAAAAAATAAAAACTCTAAAAGTATGCACACCTAAGTTATTGTCATAAGAAGTTCTTTTTATTACTCATTTTACTACAACTCCCCAGTAGGTGGCCTTGCAGAACACATGTACAACAAATTATTATGAAAACTCATATGCATATCTATTTCAACACAAGGAATATTTTTGCACTGCGCATTTAGCTTGATTGCATCCCACAGCTATGCAACAACTTGTATACTTAAAAAAATATATTATAAGAAACAGTATAGAAAACAAAAACAAATTATTGTAAATGTGTGGGTGGGTCTCAAGAGACTATTTTTAATTACAGTTGATAAAAAGTTATCACTTTACAAAGGTCATGACCAGAGATATTGAGTTAACATAGTGAATACCGAATGACAGAGCTAGATATTTTTTCAATTAAAATAACATGACTTTTATACCAATACTATGCTGGGTGCACTTTATGAAAATTCTAAATTGTTTGGTATTTGACTCTAAGCATGATACTGTGAACTGAGCTTTCTCAAAAAATACACTATTTTCATTATCCAGAATATTTTCAGATAAAACTGCTAGGTCACAACTTACATGGGAAAGTTATACTTCTCCCACATAGCAGATATTAGTTTGACAATGACAATAAACTCAATTTGAAATTTTTTTAGTTGATTATTTGCAAAAATGGCAGTCTAAATAAACAAGATAATTTTTGTTTGCAAGGATTAAAATACATCTTAGTGTTTAGCAGTTGCAGTGTGTAAATCCATAATTTCTCTCTCCCTTGAGATGCCATGTCCTCAAACTGTTGGTCCAGACGGTAGACGCAATGAGATAATTCATTATTTACATATATGCCAATAAAATAGCTACACAATAAAAAAAGAAGAATTAAAAATCACATACATCACTCAATCAATATCACATTTTAAAAAAGTCTGTTTATATATTTATTAATTTATAATATATTACTTTATATATTTATAAACTTAATATTAATAATATTGGGGTGTAAGGGGTGTCGAGTAACATCTTAAGACTTGAGACACCCAAGCCAACCTCACCTGCACGTGGTGCACCCTGCTGATCAACGAACGAGGCAATGGCGATAGCGGGGTGGTAGGGTTATACAGCCCAACTGGGTCGCAACCACCATGCATATAGCGAAAAAGCCCGTCATAGTGACTCACTTTTGCGCGTCGCGTTTCGGGATCAGCCTGTGCATATCCAGTACCGGGTGACTTTCATCATTATGGCTGGCATGACAGCGGCGACCGACAATGGATGATCTGTCTCTCGGTGGTCGCCACTGTTCTTGGATTGTACTATGCTTACCATCAGGCATAGTGCAGACACTTTGTCGTGTCTCAATAAAAAAAAAAAAAATCAATAAAGTATTATAGAATGGCATTACCTGTAGTTTATTATAAACATTAAACCATTCGGGGTGGTGGTCCATTTTCTCAGCAAGCAGTGCAACTTTGGTCATGTATGCAAATGCTTCATTAAAGTTTTTGAATTGGAATTCTTTTTCTATGGCATCTCTGTTACTTTGCAATTTCCATCCAGCCTCTAAAAGTGCCTTAAGTTGCGTGTCACGTTCCTCTTGAGTTAATTTATCCGCCTATAAAAGTGTTTTAAGATAAAAGATGTCAATAACAAAAATTGAATTATTCATACAAGGAAACTGAATTTATTGTTACCATTTTCTTTGAAGTGGATGAAGTCGTGACTATACTAGCGTTACGTACGACAACCCTGTGTCCACTGACCAAGAATTGCGTCAATTGAACCTGCTTTATGTGAAAGTGAACTGCCAACGCGCGCACACTCATCAAAGCTTTTATAAACATCGCTAGTGGGTTGCAATACATAAAATACCTAGTTTATATTAAAGCATTATATCCCTAATAATTATATACATTGTATAACTAACTTACAGCATACATATAATTCGTATTAGTCACCTAAAGATGTCGTTTTTGCATCACGAAATGTAAATAATAAATAAAACGGATCACAGATAAAAACTGTCTTTCACAGATGCGGTGTCTACTTTATATAAGTTACTCTGTGGTGTCTACTGCACAGAATAATATTACTCCTAGCGATCTACTTCTAGGCATATGAAAAAAGGATCGATACTTTGTGGTATCGAGTACATTACCTTTTGAATCCGATACATTGTATTCAATACTTTTACGTAATGAGTACTTTTTGTCAGGCATCGTATCGAATAAATTGCAAAAATCAGCTATTTTAAGCTTGACCTTTCGGCTCATATTTATCGTAACGCCATCCAGTGCAACCATACCGAACTTTCCAAAATATAACATTAAGCTCAAAACCAATTCCATCAGTTCAGTTCATATCTTGTTTTTTTCAAACTGACTACTCTATTGACGTAGCAAGGTCTTAACAAATTCACCGGACCACTAAGGCTAGTGCTGATGGCATTTCATTTGTGCAACTAGATCGAGGATGCACAACACACCTCAGCTTGGGCTGTTGCCTGAAATTTATAATTCGCTTCGCCACCTATCTTTTTTTTTTATATGAAGAAATCCTTTATGGATACCCACCCTCCAGGGGAGAGAGTGGGTTATGTCCGACTCGCATGGACTAAAACCCTACGGTGTACCGACAGATCGTTATTGTTGTGGCGGCAAGGGATCGAACATGCTAATCAACCTTGTAGAGCGACCCCAACAGTCCGCCCAGCGTAAGGTGGCCGCCGGGCTCATACTTATAGAGAGGCAGATTGCTTATACACCGGCTACCTCCCCTCGTCCACCGAACCTGTGCAATGAGGAGATGAGAAACCCCCACCCATCCCCTCAGGTCCGGCTACGGTGACAGAAAGAGTTGAGCCGCCGCCGAGGGGGGCCTAGTCTGGTATACGGGAGCAAAATTTACCCCCAGATCATGGCAGCATGATCTGCAATTACGCAAGCGTGGGCGTGAGCACGCTCTGTTTGGAAAGACAGGCTGGTACTGATCGTTTGCTGCCGTTATTTCATCGGGAGGGTTGGTATAAATATGTCACGGACGTCTTTTACAATGCACAGCATTCGCTACGGGTTCGTATTTTGCGGCTGATACCACTAATGGACTGGGTACAGTTAATATCCTTTATTTCATTCACATCACTTATCAATCACTCAATCGTTCGTCGTTCTAATAATAATATGATTGTATATTGAATACTTTATAAAAAGATTTTCTAAAACTGGTAACATATCAAAAATTCAAACCGCTAATCACCAATACGGGTTGATAAACTTACATTTTTAAGCGATTGCTCGGAGGAGTAATAGAAACTATTATATGTCCCTAAAGTAATAAATAATTTACTTTTTTAAATAATACTTCTAATTTGTGGCGTTACAGTTTTTTTATTATTGTATTAGATGTATATAGTATTCGATGTATAATGGTAGAGCAATTCTAAAGCAGTTTACTGGTTTAAGCATGACTGGGTTGTCCCTGCCGGGGAAGTACCTCTTATATAAACACGCACGTGAACTAACAGTGTTTGCATTGTTGCGTTTCGTTCAGTCAGTGAGAGCACCGAAAGACCACCTCCCCTCCCCCAAAGACAGGCTGACAACACACTTGAGACTCCCCTGGTGTTGCAAGTGTCTATGGATGGTGCTGATCACTTAACATCAGGTGACTCACCTGTTTGTTTGCCTTCCATGATATAAAAAGATACCATTTGTTTATTTTTATGTTCTTTATGTTCTTCTGCTAAACTGACACATTGACGTCCTAACGTATGAGTATTAGGCTATACGAAAAGTACTCGATACTTTGAAGTATCGATACTATTTTTCCGATATTACTCTTGAGTACAGTATCGATACTTTCTATTCGATACCATGTCCCTAGCGGTGTCTACTTTGCAACAACGAAAAATGCTACTGATCCTTTTCAACATTTTCCGTTTTTCTCTTATTTTAATACGTGACGTTTTCTTTAACTTTAAAATTTAATAGTACTTTACTATGTACTTTTAAAACAAGACACTGACAGATGCGTCAGTCACGTCTTGCTATCATTAGAAAGGTAACCTGGAACATTTCTTTTAGACCCCAAGCTGCCCTAGACAAATTAAATTAAATACAATATAAAAGCCTCAGAATCATCATAGGGGCAATGAAATCCACCCCGACAAATGCTCTCAAAGTAGAATGTGTTGACCCTCCATTGTACTTGCGCAGGCAATATATCTCTGACCGATTTCTTTTTAAACTTTATCAGAACCCAAATCATGCTTTAATTTGCCGCTTAAAAGCTCTTTTACAGTCATTTGAATACAGAGGTTATCATTTTGTGAAATTGCTTCCCTGTGTCTTTCAATCTTTTATTAAAATAGAATCATATATCCCATTTTTAAGTCTTCTATCAATCCTTTATATTGCACTAACTATTTAGCTCTCACCTTTAGGCCAATTATCATTTTGAACTTTGATGTACCTAGAGACAACAATCAAGCTAACAGTATTTTTAATACTATTCTATCTAGGGACTGGGATAGCTGGATTCCCATTTATATTGATGCATCTAAACTGTCTAGTTCTGGCAATGTGGGCGCTGCAGTCTGGATACCTATATACAGAATTATCCTTAACTGTAAATGTCCCCCTCTTACATCTATTTTTACTGGAGAAGCTACTGCCATTTTCGAATCTTTGTCATTCATTAAGTCACACAAATTAGAAAGAGCAATAATCTTCACTGACAGTAAAAGTTGCTTACAAGCTATTCTTTCTAATCCCTTTTGTACTAAATTCAGGCATCGGATTATTTTAAAAATTAGAGAGTTATTATACGAGTGTCATATTTTTGGCATCAAAATAGTGATAACCTGGATTCCAGGTTATTGCGGTATCTCTGGGAACGAATCAGTGAATTCTTGCGCAAAAAATGCTATCCAATCAGGTTCCTTGAACAATTTTGGACTGTATACAGATGATCTCCGGTCTCTAGCTAAAACTAGACTATTAGAAGCATGGCAAAAGGCTTGAAATTTTTCCAGAAAATATAAAGGCAAATCTTACGGTTCTTTTCAAAATGAAGTTCCCCGAAAACCATGGTTTTTTAAATTCCCATATCTAAGTAAAGCAGTTACTTCCATCATCTGTCGTCTTTGTCTTGGTCATACTTGTACACCAGTGTATGTGTTTAAATTAAGGATTAGGGATCATTCTCTGTACGAATGCGGCCTTGACGAAGGTTCTCCAGATCACATATTCTTTAATTGCTCGAGAGACAGGCTCTCCCTTTTTGATGTCCTTCCCCCTTATATTCCCCGCCCTACTAACCTTACGTGTATCTTAGCTTTAGTGAATAACAACCCTTTAATTTTACATTTATTGTCATTATTTATTAAAATTAACAAAATTAAACTTTTATCAGATTGTCTATTTTTTAATCAAAACATATCTAAGCTTGCCTTTACATATATTTGTGGAAAACACAATAACTCGGTCTCAATACAAAATTAATTATCTTCGTTTTTTAATTACATTTTTAACTCGGTTCCCATCGTTTATGACACTATCTGGCACAGACAGCGCACACTCTGTATCTACAATCTACATGACATTGGCGGAATTGTGTATTGCTACGATGCCATAATTTAAAGAAAAAGAAGAAGAAAAGAAAGCAACGAAAACAAATTAAGTCACTGTTGCCGTTTTAGCGACTTTGTCGCTAGATCTAGCGGATTTTGGACATGGTTAACAACTTTTTTTCAATCTAGCGGCTTAAAAAAACTTAGCGACTAATTGAATATTGAAAATATTTAAGTATTTTGGTACTTATTTCATTGTAGTCAGTGGTAACAACATGAATTGCTGATGTTGTTTTGGAATTTTCCTTCCAGAATGACGTTCGATCTCAGTGTCGACCAGAATAAAAACAGCAAGAAGAGTTATAACGTGACTAAAAGTTGTTATAACTAATCCAGCTAAAGCCTTCTGTTCGTTTTATTACAGTGAAATATTCGCAATATAGTATTTTCACCATAATTTTCACAATGAAATATTATGAAACATTTAACGATTTCTGGCGGATTTTGTAATTATGTATTTTTCTAAATCCAAGAACTTTTTAAATGACTGGAGACTTTTTTATTTCATAAACGGCATCACTAAATTAGGTACAGAGTTTTTGGCGGGATCTTGGAATGCCATGTAGTGGTCATTATATTCTATCCATAATCTTGTGTTATTTGGTTCTATATTGTGTAATGTTGGTGGTGCTTTATTTTGATTATTGTGTATAAGTGAAGTGGTTCGAAATTAATACCTCGGAGTATGGATTCTAACTTGCCACAAAAACTCCCAGCAAAGTTGTAACAAGACGGCCACTACCTTGTAGTTCATTGTAATTTTATCAAGAAACTTGTATTGCCAAAAATAAAAGAAAAAGAACAACTAATAGTTTGTATTTGTATAAAAGTATCAATATTAAATTGGAACTGTTTACAATGAGTCGAATTCCTTTATATTAAGTCAGAATCTTGGAATTATCGTAAAGTGTTAACAAAAAAATATTTTTGCAGCAAAATGATTAGTCTGAAGCATGTGTTACCTCCAAAATTATTTGAAACTATAGACAAAGCTGATTTATCAACACCTAAACAAATAATGACACTATCTATTTGGGATATAAAACGATTAACAAATCTACACACTCAAGATATTATGCTACTAAAAAAACTAATTAGTGAATTTGTTAAACCACAGATACTGAGAGCAAATTTGTTACTCGGTTTACAAAGTAACACAAGGTTAACAACTGGCTCTAATACATTGAACTGTGTTCTTGGTGGTGGTTTCAGATGTGGATGTATAACAGAAATATATGGAGAAAGTGGTTCAGGCAAAACACAGCTTTGCATTCAAACTATTGTGCATAACTGTCCTGATTATTCCATCTACATTTGCACAGAAGACTTGTTCCCTATTAAAAGATTTAACGAAGTAAAACAAAGTATTCCAAACTATAATCCTCTACTTGATTATGGTAAAAATGTGTATGTTGAACATATAACTGAATCACAAGATTTATTAACATGTGTCAGAGTGAGAATACCGAAATTATTGAAAGAAAAAAAGATCTCTTTAATTGTTATTGATTCAATCGCTGCACCATTTAGAGTTGAAAACACAAACTATGTTCAAAGAGCTGAAGAACTTAGATCACTTGCAATTATGTTAATAGTAATGGCCCAAGACTATAATTTGGCTGTAATTTGCATTAATCAAGTGACTACCTCATTAGTCAATTCAAGTGAAGCCTTACCAGCACTTGGTTTAGCATGGTCTAACATGGTTTCTACAAGATTGTGTATTACAAAAACTTTGGAAACTGTCAACTCTGATATTCTTGAATTATCCAAACTTAATCAAAGTACTATATATTATGTTAGAGAGTTTTCTATTATATTTTCCCCTGATCTACCCAACGCTAAAGCTAAATTTATTATAACAGCAAATGGGGTTAAGGGTCTGTCATAAATAAAGTAATAGTTTATTGTAATAGAATATTTTTTTTATCATATAACTTTGACATCAACATAGTAAACTAACAACTGTGTCTAGGCTATAAGCTAGAGTGACAACTTAAAATAAAGTGCTAATCGATTACACTGACTTAAAAATACATTTTGCATTTAATTTTCCAATTGTTTATAATTTATCTTATGAGTGAACTTATAGACTATTAGTGTTTTCTGTGATATCAATTCACAATTTTTGTATGTTGTTCTTGAATATAGTAATATATAACTAACTATTTCTATAGAAAAATGTATATTAATAACATAATTTCAGATCTACTATTTGGTTTTACTTTACATTAATTAATTAATTTACACTGAGTAATGAGATTATGTTTTTATGGCTTTGGCTATTTTCCAATACGAAATTATATGTGTATACTACTATGTAAATTATATGCTCTTTTTTAACTCTATTTTTAGCAATCAATCTTTCAGATTATTACTACCATTGTCGTGTAGTATAATATTACAAGTGTCGTGTGGCTATTTCAATATTCTAACAAGATGGTGGCTCTCTTGTTAGAACCTTCCAGGGAGTCTTCGTGGCATCTCGGAATTTCATGTTCTGTGGTATTATTTTCCGTTACATAACTTATGCACAATAAACTAATTGTAGTACGTAAAATACCACCAAGTTTACAAAATATAGAGTCAAATAACACAAGATGGTGAACAAAATATAAAATCCACTTCATGACAGACTAAAATCCCGCCAAGAAAGAGTCTATTTGCTTTTAAAAATAAGTGTATAATGAAACTTAACTTTATAATATTCCTTTAATTAAATCAGTACATTGAGTAATCTGTAGAGACTGCGAACCATAGCCACTTGCAGTTAAATTGCCAGCAATTTACTTGGGTTCTGTAGGATATATACATGTATTCTTCACATTGTCATACATAATGAATTAATTATAATTAAGTACATTTTTAAATAAGTTAAAAATTACCATAACTCGAATTTAAGGAAATGATCAAAATGCAGCATTAATATCGATAATCAAACTGAAAATTATTACGATACGATCGTCGCTAAACGCGAACTGTCATCAGTGTTGCCAAACCCAACAAACCAAAAAACAATAGATTGCTAATAAAAAAAAACAGTAGGTATGTATAAAAGGCAGATCTCATACTTTCCTCATATAATTATAACAACAATCAATCTTCTTCGTTACTAGGACTCACATAAATCGTTATATTTATAATTACAACATATGTAATAATAAAAAAATATGAAAGCAAAATAATTTTCCACTTTCATTCTCAATTGTTTCATGTTTATCATTTTCATATTCATTTTATTTTTGAAAATCATACATATATTTGTTCATGTGTATTTCCGTGGCTTCAAATGAGTAGCAATCGGCATTTCAAATTTAGTATGTAATAAATAATACTCCCTTAATAGTTGTAGTCGATATTCTGTTGCGTAATTTGGATTTCATAATATTTATAGCTGAAAATAACCGTTCCATATTGGCGCTGCTGTATGGTAGACACAAAAGTTTCTTCACCAATTCACATAATGTGGGGAATGTTTGAGATCCATCTCTATTTTTCAAATTGTGCACATGATTCTAAAAGTTTTTTTTATATTGTCATGAGAGGCAAACGAACAGGTAGGTCACCTGATGTTAAGTTTTCACCATCGTCCATAGACACTTGCAACAAGGCGTAAGCCTGTGTTGGGGAGGGGGAGGAGGAGAAGAGAAAGAAGGAAGGGGAAGTTGGGTGGGTCTCCGGCCCTCTCACTGACCGAACGAAATGCAACAATGCAAGCACTATTACTTCATATCTGTTTTCTATGAGAGGGTGGTACTACCCCGGTCGAGCCGACACATTGATGCCAGTAATAGCTTGGCTTTACCACCTACTAAAGTCGATTATATCAGAAATTTTGTTTTGGTCAAAAAATAAATTGACATTCCTTAACATTCTCTATCCAGTTCTGTTATATTATTTGGATAAATCTTTAGGAAGAAATAATATTAATAATACAGTAGTATTTTAGCCTGTAGCTGTCATTAATACATTAGGGTTTCTCCGTGCATTAAAATAAGACTCTAAAAAAATTATAAAGGGTAACAACTTACAGTTTCATCCAACATTGGGGGTATCATGAAGTCATTATCTTCTAAAGAGATAACTTTATTCACCCCCATTAAGTCACCCTCACCAACACATACTACATGTGGTCGGCTTATATTTTCATTGCTATCATTGTCACAATCATTGACATCTATGATGCCAGTACATCCACGACCAAGAATATTAGAAACTTGTTCTAAGATAGGGTCTATTTTAGAAGTTGATGGGCCACCACCTGTACCTTTTATATTCCTCTTTTGAAAATTGTAATATATTTTCGCTTCACTCTTAATCTTCTCCCATAACTTCATAAGAGAGTCTTTTGTCCTAAAAATAAATAGAAGGGATTAGTAACAAGGGTCACATTACTATGAAGTCAATAAATACAAATAGAGTATAAGCACCACATGTTAATATTACTTGATGAATTAACACAGTTACAGTAAAATTTGACAATGTAACTTTTTTTTAAGTTGCCATGACATGCATATTTTTTTGCACAGGCAAGCATTTTTATTTATTTTTTTGGTGAATAATAGACACTTTTATCGATTTTAAGTGCAAAATTTAATATAAAATACATAAGTAATTACATATTTGATTATTTATACTCAAATACCTTTGTAAATATAATTTTTTGTATGTCGGTAGAAGTTCGGTTAATTCAGCACTATATTTTAGGTATCCCCTAACTAGGGGACCAATATAATGGTGAAAAGCAATTTAAGTTAGGGGGTGTGTTAGGGGAACACTTATCTTAAATGGCCCTTAGTTAAGGGTTCGTTAAGGGATTGTTGGTGAAAATGGGCATTAATCATATAGTCGAAGAATTCCCTCGAATTGCAACAAAAGTTGATACTGTCATCTAGTGTCATTGCGTTTTGTTGCATAGTAGTTATCAAGTAACATATTTGCATAGTGTAATAGGTGGCATTGAATGCTAATTGAAAAAACAATAAAATTAGGAATGAAACAGAAAACAGAGACAACAATGTGAAAACAGCAAATCTACTGTTAAAACAGTACGGTTGGTAACACTGACTGTCATACTCAAAGACAATTGACCTCTGCTTTTATTATCTGTACGATATAGCAGAAGTCAGAATTAGGGGTGAGTGATATTAGAAAAACATCGATTCAATGGTATCGATGTACGAAAAACAATAATAGCAAAATATCAATATTTTTGTCAGCAATTAAAATTGTCTGTAAAAACAGTGGTCAGGGACGAAATAAAAGGTGATCCAAAGAAAAAATTATTCGTACGGCTTAAAAATTTGATAATTTTCTAGACTTTAGCTAGTACATGCAACGTTCTCATAACGTCGATTCTATCGAAACAAAACATCGATGTGTCGATATTATCGACAGCAAAACACCGGTTTTTCAGCTAAACATCGATGAATATCGAACATCCCTAAGGAGAACCGAAAATTACATCCAAAAACTTATAATAAAAGGGTAATAAAATATTTAAGATGGCTTGTAATTCTTGCACAAAAACCTTTTCCTTACTCCGTAAAGAGGTACTATTTACTTTTTCATAAAACTAGTTCAACATTACCTTCTAGTGTATTATAGTGTAATAAAAACGTTTTTTTACAGAAAGGTTGTCCTAACTGTGGGTTCAGTTATTGCTCCAACTGTCTAAATAATAAAGTTTTTCTTCCTAAAATTAATTGTGAAACAAAAGTAAGTCATATACTTTTTCATCGTCGATATATATTTAACTTCTATAATTCTAATGAGTCACAATTGTAACTAGGTGTGTGCAAAATGCTATCGATTGATAGGAACAAAAGAGCAAAAGGAAGTTTTCATACCACCTGATGCCTATTACAAGTAAGAAATTAGTTTTTTTTTTATATCCATTAGAAAATATCATAAATGACTTAATGAAATAACAGACGTTTAGCAGCAACAGAAGAAAAATCAAAGAATCAACAAATACAAGAGAGATTGCAGAAGTTAAAAAAAGATAATAAATGCAATGATGCAACAAATACTACTGAAGACATTGCCAAACGTCTCCAAAATATAAAGGGAGATACACCATCTACTGAGGAATTGGAGTCCCGATTAGCAAAGTTAAGAGGAATAGAAAGTTCATCCAGTCAATCAAAGGTATTATAATGTATGAGTTTTCTTTTAAAGAAACCAGCTTAACTATTACATTGTTCCCTAGTAGTTAGTTTTCCAAAACCAATTTAACTTACTCATAATTTAGAGGTTCTGAAAGAGTTTTATTTTTAGAATATACAAGCGGGTCTGATGGATGTGACGCCTTTGTAATAAAAAAAAATTAGATACTTAAGGATGCGCTCTCAAAAAAGGTCCATTTTCACTGTTTTTCGGCAAGAATTACAACAAAACTACTCAACTTTGGTAAACATAATGACTAACTACAGATACATTGAACCTTTAACAATGTTGTACAGATGATTGTTTTTTAAAACTAATGAGATTTCATTTATAATAATCAATTCTCCGTAGTCTCCTCTCACAAAACAGCCTGATTTTCTGTATCAAAATCTCAGTTTTCTTAATTTAAAAAATACCTGATTATGCTACATATAATCAAGTTTAAATAACAAGAAAATAAATCCAAGTTATGTATATGTGAAAAGTGTATCTAAGCTAGAGATGCAAAGTTTGTCGGTGGAATTAGGGTTCGTTTTACACAAAGGCCGTCATATGCTGCCCGTTGTACTATTAGTATTACAACTTACAATTCAGGTGTTTTGTAGTATGTTTTTCACAGAATTATTTTTGATATAAAAGCAAACGCTAAGTTAAAAATTCTCCTATATAAATCTCTGAGCACATACTCATATTTCTAGCTAATATATATATGTACTAAAATTCAGTTATCACGATATAGCCACTTGTCTAGCCCATGAGGAATTAAACATTAATAAAACACTATGATACTTTTCAGCATAAACTCTACATTTCTAGTTACTCTATACTATACAAAAATTTTGATATCACGACAAAGATACGCTTACGCAGCTAGCGCATCTACGCATGAGAAATGAAACTTTCATCAGATAGAGTGAGACTAAACATCTGAACCCAAACCTGATGTTTGTAGCTACTTTGAATACTACAGTTCAATTCTCATGATACAGCTACTCATCTGATCCATAAAATGAAACGTTGATCTGACTCTATGAGACTAGAACACTGATCGCAAAGTTTAGGTTTCTAGTGATTATCAGTACCAAAATTCTGTTATCATGATCAGCTACTCACTTGGTCCATGAGAAATTATACTCTTAGCTGATACGACAAGACAACTTCAGAGCGCAAACTTCATGTGTAGGTATAGCTATTATTAATATTTAAAAAAAAATATCACGAAATAGCTCTCATCTGGTCCTAAGATATGAAACATTTGGCTGACACTAAGCCCTTGTGTGCAAACTCAATGTTTCTAACTATTAGTACTATACTAAGATTATCATATATACTGTTTTCACCAAACTTTAAAAAATTGAAACCTTTCTCCTACACTAGGAGACTAAACATCTAGGCACAACTTGATGTTTCTAGCTATTACCTAAACTATGATCCAGTTACCACAATACTACTCTTCATGAAAATGTTGAGAAATTAAGCCTTGATCGGGCACAAAGGGGCTAAATATTTGATGACAAATTCGATGTATCTGTCTATTACGTATACATATTTACGTTTAGTTATACTGTTTTTGAGTGAGTATGACCTTGAGAAACTATAATTTATTTTGGTACTATTGCATCAAATACAACAAAAAGTAGAACATAAATAATAAGTAAATATTGTAATATTTTTATAAAAGTATCAAAGTCGTTTATAGTGCGGTATTACCGCAGCGCTTATCAGTTTTTGTGTCTGTGTGAGTGAGCTATAGCGTCTAGTAGAACTCGAAGCCGAAATTGAACTTCTAAAATTTGAGAGCGCGTCCTTAAACCTTCCTCATGAATCACTTTATGTACAGGTGAAAATTTGAATGAAAGACAGTTTATTACAGACAGAGGGATGTGGCAGATGACTTTTTTTTATAATATTAATGTTTTATAATTAATTACTACGTATTTGAATATGTATACTCTAGGACTTGTACAAATACTATAAGCAATTCCTAAATATTATTCATTATAGATAAATATATTTCCCAGACACTACTTCTTGCTCCAGATGTAAGAACTGAGCAGGAACAAGCTGATGATTTAATGAGACAGTATATTGAACAAGCAAAGATAGATACAGAGTATAAAAAAGACTTTGATGGAATTATCAATGATATGGAGACAAGAGTTCAAAAGCTTAAGGGTTCAGATAACTCGGGTCCTTCAACACAAAATACTACAGAAAGTCGGAAAATGTTAAATTTAGAAGATGAAGATGAGGCCTTAAAACAAATTATTGAAAAGGTAAATACTGAGTTTTAGTGTAATTCTCTTTAAAATTAATTGTATTCTGTACTAGCAATCCCCGCTCCAGTTTCAAATAGGTGCAATGTAGATATCTATTTTAATGAAATACCGCTAAAGGCAGTTTTGATCTACATGACATGTATAACGTATGTAATGTATTTAATTTGTTAATAAATAATAATCTATTGTATAAAATAGCCTAGCAAATGAGCAGCAGTTCTACCCTAGGTCCGTTCCCTTGGTGTGGAGCCCTTGAATATGTTACTTGCACTATACAGTGACACAAAATCTTACATCACTGTGACAACATTACACATATCACCTCCAGACACGTGCACACATACACATGAAAGTGGAAGGGTCTAATTTTTTCGCTTTTCAAACTCTAACGGTGTTATTACAAAAAAGTTAAACACGTTTTGAACGCTTGCTTTAAAAATATCTCTCCGTGAATTTTCGCCGTTTTGCTGTTTCTTTGTTGTTGTTCTCGCTTTGGTTAGGTTACACTTGCGAAAAAAGGATAACGCGATCTTGCTTCGGGCGAGCGCGGCGCAATTCGTACGAAATCTTTTTTAAACCAAGTATTTAACTTTTTTGTAATAACACTGTGATTGTTTAGAAAATTATCTGATACAAAATATATATATATATATATAAGAGTTGTTGAGGTATGTATGCTTGGTACACATATATGTTTCAACAACTCAAATATATATATATATATATATATATATATATATTTAGTAATAGTTTAGCTCAGATATGCTACAAATTGCATGTATCAGGCAACATCCCAAGCTGCGATGTGCCGTGCACCCTTGAGCCAGTTGTTAAATAAAATCGGCCGAGTGCCTTAAACGCTCACCTTAGTAGTCTGGTGAAGCTGTTAAGACCTTGCTAGGTCAATAAGGTAGTCAGATAGAAAAAAAAGGTTAGTAAATAAGTCATAATTATTTTTGTAAAAAGATATGAATGGTTACTGTGTTATCCTTTAGAGATAAATATATACCACTGTGAACTTAGTACATTAATTTGCTCTATCTTGTAAGGCTTAGCCAGAGAAGTGCACAAAAATATGTTTATTACAACATCATAATACAAATCTTTGAATTTTTTAGTTTTACTGTATTATAATATGTGTGCATTATACATATAAACCTTCCTCTTGAATTACTCTATATATTGTTGAAATAACTGTATTAAAATATGTTTAATAGTTCAAAAAAATGTAAGGGAACAGACAGCGGAAGTGACTTCATTTTATACTATTTAAAGATCTCTGTCATACATGATACAGTTTATCGGAGAGGTTGGACTATATAGATGTATCTACATACTGGATGTATTGCAACAGATCTTTACAGTAAATGGTCAGCAATAGTTATAAATACCATAGAAGTAAAAACCATAAATTATTGCAAAAAGTAGTTTGACAATCAATTTCTTTAGGATAATAATTCTATATTCTAAAATAACTTTAACCAAGTATGTGTTGGTTGCTCATATTAGCATATTTTCAAGCTGTATTCTAAAACTAACATATATTTTCTCATAGGTTAAGGCTCAATCACTTTTGGAACATATGGAAATATCGATGCCTACAAATGACGAACTCCCGTTTTGTGAAATATGTAATGAGGATGCAGTAATGAGATGTTTGGGATGTCGTTATCTTTTCTGCAAGAGATGCTTTATGGATCACAAAGATGACGATGATGGGTGTAACAGATATGAACCTTATACTCCACCTGAGAATTGTTAATACATATTTGCCTTGTATTAAACCCCATATATTCTATTTATTATGCATATTTCTACCAATTTTGTTGTTAATGGTACTAAAATAAAACGCATGTAATTTTATTTAATTTTTTTCTTCTGTTTATCAGTTTCTTTTAAAATGTTGGGTATCAAATTTACCAAATCATCTACAGTGTGTTTATATTCGTTGTCTATCCAAAGTTCTTTTAGTTTATTGATAACAAGGCCATACATTTTTCCAGGAGGAACTCCAGCATCTTTAAGAACTTTGCCACTTATAGGAAAATGAGGTATCTCCCATTTGTCAAATTGCATCAACAGTGTTTCCTCTCCTCTATATTTTAAAACTTCTCTTACATAATCAATGGCCACTTTCTGTTTTATTTTTGAATTTAAGACTAATTTTTCGTAAGGTCTAGAAATAGAAAATTACATTTGAAAAATTAAATTGTCATAAAATAATCTATACTAATATTTTAAAGAGGTAAAGTTTGTGATATTGTAGGGGGTAATCTCAGTAACTTCTGGTCTGATTTGAAAAATTCTTTCAGTGTTATATAGCTCATTTATAGAGGATGGTTATAGGCTATATATCATCACGCTAAGAACAATAGGAACAGGGCACCAATGAAGAATGTTTCAAAAACGGCAGCCCAGCTAGCTGTAGCTATGTATATGTTACCACTAGCCTACAGTAACTTTTCCACGCAAATGAAGTCACGAGTAAAGGCTAGTTAGTGATAATTATTAAGTACTGAACTTACTGTAGAGGTCTTTGTGATATTTTATCTCCTCTGTGCTCCACCAAAAAATAAGCCATGTCTCTGTCATATCCTGAGAATTTTAATCTACTGTACAATACAGTAACTTCATCTGTATCTTTAAGTAACGCCACCAAATAGCTCATTGGGTGTAAATTTAAATGCTCAGACCTTTTTAAGACTTTATCTAATTCATCCACATTTATTGAAGATGGCAAACCTGTGGATTGATAATGTTAAATAAATTTACATAACTATTTATAATAAATAATAACATACTATTTTGTAATTAAAATACAAAAACCTACCTATATATTTAGCAACACCAATATCAATCATAGCCTTTAGTAAATTCCCAGCAAAATTCCCTTGGAGAATTTTTTTTAATTCCACCCAAATCCTTTCTCCTGATATATTTTCTAATCCAGCAACATTTGTTTTTAAAACCACAAGAATATTTTCTTCATGATTATTTGGTTCAATAGCAATTTTTCCATAAAAACGAAAGTATCTTAATATTCTGAGGTAATCTTCTTTAACCCTCACATCAGGGTCGCCTACAAATGCAACTCTGTGATTTTGTAAGTCTTCATAACCAAAAAAATAATCATAAACCGATCCATCAAAACCTGAAAGAAAAGTATAATTGTCTTTTCGAACATGTCATTTCCCTTGTTTTCCTGTTTATCATTAATTTTACATAAATCTTTAAAAAACTATAACTCTCAGATTTCTCATTATAGAAATTCATATTTTAATTAAATTACTATAGAAGAATAAATCCATTAATATGTTGCCAAAGAACTGAAAATGCATAAAAGGAATATCTATTATATAGAGTCAAGCTGAAGCTATGGGTCTGCTTGAACGGCTACCCTCTCACAGAAAACCGAGGTGAAGTAGTAGTGTTTGCATTGTTGTGTTTCGTTCGGTCAGTAAGAGTGATGTAGACCTACCTACCCTCCCCTTCTCAACAAAGGCTGGCAACGCATTTGCGAATCCCCTGATGTTGCTAGTGTATATGGACAGTGTTGATCACTTAACATCAGGTGACCCATCTGTTCATTTGCCTCTTATGATATAAAAGAAAAAATATAATTAACAAAACTTAGTTTTTTAATGTCATATTCACAGCTTTTGACTACAATATTTATAACTCTTTATTTACATTAATATATTACAATATGTCTTGGGATTATGCTATAATATTTCCCTTCCATATTTGCACAGAGCTCTCTATATCCACATCTCACTCTTCTACTATTGTGGTCTAAAACAAGGTAGAGATATGTACCATTAATACTACACCTGGTTATAAATACCTGTAATCAGATTGCTCACTCATAGAAATCTATAGATAGGCATTTTTCTTATAATTTAATGAATGGTGCAACAATTTAAAAATGTATTGTATGTGTATCTTATACAGGTGTAAATATAGCATACCTAAAAACATTGAATTAATTGTCAGATCTCTCCTATTAGCATCTAATTTCCAATCTGTGGTGAATTCAACTTCAGCATGCCTTCCATCTGTAACCATATCTATCCTAAGAGTAGTTACTTCAAAATTTTCCTTGTCATTGATTCGAGCTGTTATTGTCCCATGTTTTTCTCCATTCATGTTTATCATTCTTATGTTTTCAGTTGTAAACATATTCTTCATCTGATCAGGTGTAGCTGTTGTGGCGAAATCCAGGTCTTGAGGTGTAAGCCCCATGAGTAAATCTCTGAAATTGTGTATTTACCATCTACGGACACATTATAACTTAACATGAGATTAGATTATAACCATAATCTAAAATTTAAAAATAATGAACGTTCTTATTAAATAAATAAAAAATAAGGAAGGGTAAAAGTATGATGTATACAACTTATTGATGAAAACTGTATTACATTTTTAAATTCATGTTTATTAAAACAGGTTATTTATATATTATTTTATAAATTTATGAAAGAATACAATATATAAGAAAGAAATAATTGTAAACAAACCTCACAGCTCCACCTGCAATCCGGATTTCATATTGGTATTTATCAAACACCTTTTTAAGATCTAGCACTTCTTTTGTAAATATACTATTAAACTGTGGCGAATCTAACTTTACTACCACAGGGTTATCTCGGGATTTAAGATTCATGTCTGCTTTCGAACGGACTCTGCGACGACTTGAAACAGTGACACTGCAGAAAACCTGAAAAAACAAAGAAGAATAAAACGATAAATGCAAAATATCATAACTGCATATTATAATTCTATGGATAAATAAGTACCCGATTTTGAAATTTTCGACTCAATTTGAAGATTCTTGTGAATTCGAAAATCATAACTTACAATTTAATAAAATAGGTACTTTGCATAAGGCAATGAAGTAAAGAAAACCATTTATTTTCAAAACTGATTTTGCGCAAAGAATAAACATGCATGCAATAAATTTACAACAACAAAATAAGACTTTTTTATAACCACAAACTACAATCAGTGTTGCCAACCCCAACAAACCAAAAACAACAGCTCGCTCATAAAAAAAAAACAAAAGGTAAAGTAAAAAAAGGCAGATTTCGTACTTTCCTCATATAAACAATAACCAATTTTCTTAGTTACTAGGATTCACATACATTTCAGGTTTAGTTTTTTTTTTTTTTTTTCGAAATGACTACGCTATTGACCCAGCAAGGTCTTAACAGCTTCACCGCACTACTAAGGCGAGCGCTTAAGGCACTCAACCGATTTTATTTTGGCAACCATCTCAAGGGTGCATGGCACACCTCGGCTTGGCTGTTGCCTGTTGCATGCAAAATCGCGATCTATCTTAGCTAACCTAGCTAACTATTCATATATGTATGAGTTGTCGATATATTTATTATCGGAAAATTGAGAGTTTTGCAGTTCGATAAGGGAAAAAAAGTAAACCCTTCCACTTTCATGTGTAAGCGTGTAGGCGTGCACGTGTGTGGGGGTGATCGTGTAGTGTTGTAGCAGTGATGTATATTTATGTGTCACCGTATCGCGCAAGCAACGCACTCAAGGGCTCCCTACCGAGGGATCGAACCTAGGCTTGAGCCGCTGCCAGGGGAGGCCTAATCGGGTGTGCGGGAGCGAAATTAACCCCCAGATCACGGCAGCGTGATCTGTAGTTACGCGGACGTAGGCGTGAACACGCTCTGTTTCGAGGGACAGGCTGGTACTAATCGTTCGCTGACGTGATTGAATCAGGAAGGTCGGTAAAAATGTGTCGCGGACGTCTTTTATAACGCGCAGCGTTAGGTACGAGTTCATAGTTTACAAATCAAATCTTCCCAAACCTTCCAACCAATTATTATGATGCAGTTTGATATTCGTAAGGACACTGTTGAAGCTAACAGCAAATTTTAAGAAAAACTAGCTAATGTAGCTAACTAGTAGGATTTTGGGCAATGAGACTGTGGACTCCTGCGTCAAACGTGCCATTCAGTCTAGGTCCTTGGATCACTATAGGATTTACGTATGTTTATTATTTAAATTAGCATTGTTTAATGCATGACAAAAGATTTGATCCGGCAAAAGGCAAGGCTTTTTAAATTCCGAAATGTTAGTAAATATGTTACCTCAATCATTTACCGTCTGCCTCTTGGGCACGTCTGCACACCAGTACATTTGAATAAACTAATAATTAGGAATCACTCTATTTGTGAATGTGGCTTAGATGACGGATCACCAGATCATTAATTTTTCCTAGAAACAGCTTCTCCCTCTATGATGCTCTACCTTTTTTTTATATCAAAGGAGGCAAACGAACTGGTGGGTCACGTGATCTTAAGTTATCACCACCGTCCATAGACACTAGCGACATCAGGAAAGTCGCAAGTGCGTTGCCAGCCTGTATATATATATATATATACCTACACATATGTGTTTTTTTTTATTACATTGAAGTTTCATTGCATGAACCCCTTCTGTAAGTGAAGGTGAAGGCTTCCTCTAAAGAATTCCAGTAGAAAGTGTTAATTTCTTCGTTACACGCTGATTTAGTCGGTGCGTATATTTGTATAATTGACATGGGCACACCTTGTATGTTTAAGTTCAATAGTGCTACTCTATCATTTATGTCCATGAAACTTTCAAACCAGGTTCTTACGGGTTTTATTTATTGGTGGTATTTATTTAAGGTATCGGGTGTCTATAATCTAACAATATGTTTTATGTTTAGTTTACATGGGGTCTGTTTGTAGGTAGTACGGTCTGTATATAAAGAAACTTGTTTAATTGTCTGACGCTATCTCCATTGCTTATGGCTCTATTCACTTGACATTGGCGAAATTCTGTGCGCATATATGTTGGTATTTTAAAGAGATGACGATTATTCATAACTTCCTATAAAGTTATTACAATAATGATAGGTCACAAAAACAAAGATCAGAATAATATACTAGAATATACTATAAATAAAAAACATAATGGAATTAATTCTCCTTATATATATTTTTTATAAATCAATGATTGAACAGTATCAATAAACTAGTGTCATTTACCACCCATTAAACTATTCATGCCACTGGACCCTTGTTGCAATTGCCGCATCATGTTTTGGAGTCCACTCATACCACCCATCTGCTGTAAAATTCGGGGGTCCATCATTTTAGCCATCTGCTGGTTAAGCTTAACCATTTGAGTTTGGTTAACATTTTTAGCCATATCGCCGCCTTTAAATAGGCCTTTAATCCCACCCATTTTTTTGACAACTGCAGCAAATTTGGTATACTGTGAAATTAGATCTTTCACGTCCCTCTCGGTTACGCCTGCTCCTTGTGCGACCCTCGAGATTCGAGTGGGCTGTTTGGTGAACAGTTTAGCACCATCACGATGATCAAGTTCACCCTCATTCATAGAATCCATGATAGTCATAAGCCTCTTTAATTTCGCCATTGACTCTTGTTCACTGCCTTTAGACATGAGATCTTGCGAAAATCCTGGAATCATGCCCTAAAAAAAAAACATTTTAATTTTATATTTTATAACATTATATTTTTATATTTAGTACATGTAAGGGTAATGTATTTACCATAATCTGTGAAAAAGGTCCCATTTTCATTATATTCTGGAACTGTTCATACATAGATCTTAGTGTGAATTGTCCTTGCTTGAGTTTCTCTAAAATCTCATCATTATCATCCAGTTTTAATTCATTTACTTTGTCTAAAAGTCCCTCGATGTCACCCATCCCAAGTAGCTTGTTAATAAAAGGTTTTGTTTTAAATGGTTCTAAGTCATCGATATGTTCTCCAGTACCAATAAAAATAATTGGACTCTGTGTAGCAGCAACACTGTAAATAGTTTGAAAATATTTATACAATGAATTAAAAATATCAATTTATTGCACTGGTGACCCTCAAATCCAACCCAAAATTATTGTGGTGTGTTAATTTACAGTGGTTTCTACTAGGAGCTAATGAGCCAGAAGAATTTATTTTATGGAAATAGTTATTTTATTTGGATTAATCCTATGTTGCCTTTTATTTATCCCATCTGTAATTTTGTCATTATTGTTTAACATTTACAGTACAGCATAAAAAGGTTAGTCTAAATAGTAATCTAAAAAGGCAGTTATCTCCCAATAAAAAATCTCTGCAATACATTAAGTCCTTTTACATATTAGCACTGACAATGTAAAAATATATATTAATTTTATTTATATGCATAGACAGGGCTTATTTGTGGAGTCACGCGGGGGCATATAGTGCCCTTAAAGGGAATTTCGAATAATTGTCATAAAAACTGAAAAAAAAGGAAAGAGTTTGAAACAAAAAATATCAGTTTTTGTTTACTATTTCTATTTTGATTTTTTTATAGGTCAAAGCTATCCAAATGCAAGTATGTGAAAAAAATTATGGACTTATCATTTTCGAAAATTACCATGCCCCAAAAAAGAAGTGACAAAAAAGGGCCAGTGTATAGATATAATAATTTTCAATCAGAATTAAATGATATTTTACTTACGCTGAAAGTGCACCACCTCCTTTAGCATGTCCATCTAATTTTGTGATAATAACTGAACCAATGTCTACTTTCTCCTTAAAAGCCTTTGCTTGAGCTTCACATGCTTGTCCAATTGTAGCGTCCATGACGAAAATAATATTGTCTGGTTTCTGAAACATTTATTCTTCAAGTAATTATCACAATTTGATTTCAAGTTAGGAAACTGCCTTAGAAGTTATAAAACTGCAAAATATAATATCAAAACAAACCATCAAATAAAGTGCAAGATAAAATCTTTATCTATACTAAAATTAATATTATAAAGAGGTAAAGTTTTGTGATTGTAGGGGGTAATCTCAGTAACTACTGCTCTGGTTTGAAAAATCTTTCAATATTATATAGCTCATTTATTGAGGATGGTTATTTGATATATATCATCACGCTAAGACCTAAAGGAGCGGAGCACCAATTATGAATGTTTCAAAATGGGGTTTTCTTCCCTTGAGAGCTTCCGCTCCGTGTTAGCATACGCCCGAAGTAGCTATTCCACACGAACGAAGTCAGCAGAGGCTAATATTGTGATAAACTACTAAAGTATTATGAATTCACTGAAATTATTTTAGTGTTATTTTACTCACAATTGCATTAGCAACTGCCAACATTTCTTCAAAGAGTGACTCCTCCTGTTTGTGACGACCACTAGTATCAACTATTATCATTTCAAAGCCTTCTTTCTTGAACATTTCCACACCAGTTGTAGCTATCACAACAGGATCGACTTCTGTGTAACTGAAATTGAATAAGCGGATTACTTTCTTTTCTTGTTAGTCATAAAGATCATTAATACAGTAAGAAAGAAAAATATCATAAAAAGTAATTACTTTCCAGAGTGATACTTAACTAAAGACAGTGTTATTAACGCATTACATTTCTAGATTTGTGGATTAATAAAAAGTAACTGATAGTTGATTAAATTTTGTACTCGGTTAGTTAAGAATCTGTTAATTTGATTTTGTTAAAACCATAGATTCTAAACAAAATTATATAAACAATTATATCTTACAGGTATATAATAAAATTCACATTTTACATTGAAAATTACAAATATAATACTAATGGTGGAATATTGAATTGACTAACAAGGTGTTGACAGACTTTCTAGTCACTTCACCTTACCAGCATCAATATGAGGTTTATAAACTGTATTGATATGATAGAATGATGAAGATAGCACTAAGCCTATGGTTTTGATACTGATAGCCAATGAAGTACAAACCACTGTAAAGAATCAGTATCAGTAATATACACACAAAATTATATTTATATATAGTTTTTATATCAAAGGAGGCAAACGTACAGGTGCGTCACCTGATGTTAAGTGATCACCACAATCCATAGACACTTGAAACACCAGGGGAGTCGTAAGTGCGTTGCCAGCCTGTGTTTTGGTGGGATGGAGAAAATGGACGACGGGGAGAGGAGAGAGAAGAGGATAGGAAATGGGCCTCTGGTGTTACTAGTGTCTATGGACAGTGGTGGTCACTTAACATCAGGTGACCCGTCTATTCGTTTGACTCCTATATAACATAAAAAGGAGACGCAAGTGCATTGCCACCTTGGTGGGGGAGGGGGAGGGATGAGGAAGGGTAGGGGGATAGGTAGGTGGACTACCGGCGCACTCACTGACCAAACGAAGCACTACAATATAAACACTATTATTTCACATCGGTTTTCTGTGGGTTAGGTAGTACTACCCCGGGCGAGCTGACCCATTCATTCTGAACCCAGTGATATCTTCTGTGTGGTTCTACCACCTACAAATAAAAACAAAAGATGATACAGACCTTCCATAAAATGGTATTCTGGCTTTAGTACAATTTTGTTTGACCTGATCGTAGGCACCAGCTCTGAAAGTATCAGCACATACAAGACACGACTTCCAATTCTTCCTCAGGTAATGATATGCAAGTTTAGTACATGTTGTGGTTTTCCCCGATCCCTGGAGTCCTACAAACATGATGATGTTTGGTTTGCCTTTGACAGGTTGATAGGGTTTTACTCCGGGATCAACAAGCTGGAATGTTTATTAAATTTTATTTAGTTTACGTGAAATAGATGAATTTCATTAACTTAGGTGTATAGTGATATAAAATGTCAATGTTTTCCATTTTTTTTTTTTCACAAAATAGTCCTTAATAATTTGATACAACCATGTTTTTCTTTTTTTTTTCGAACTGTCTAAGCTACAGTCCTAGAAAGGTCTTAACAGCTTCACCAGACTACAAATACAGGCATGTCAAAGTAACATATAGTAGTTATAATTTATATAATTTGTATTCAGATGTTCTGTCATTTGTTAATTAGGTTGTTTACATTTAAATATTTGTGAACTAAACTCATAAGTTATTTGTTACAAGTATAATAAATTAAAAATAATTAAAGAGTGTATTAGTACAGTATACAGTATATATAAGTCGTAGTCCGGTGAAGCTGTTAAGACCTTGTTGGGTAAATAGAGTAGACATTTTGAAAAAAAAAAAACAGTATATAATTCTTCCAAATCTACAGATATAACATAAATTCACATTGTCACACCTGCATAAATAAGATATATCAACATACTCTTGTATATTGTTTGTTCTTTATCCATGAAAACAAGATGAAACATGTCATTATTAAAATTGCAAATATAATTAGATAGATTTCAATACAAGTATTTTGAAGTCACACTATGTATTTCTTATAGCATTATTAATATTTAAAGTAATAATATTCATTTATACCATCAACACTAACCTTAACAAGTTCTTTAAATACAGCTGATTGGATCATACGGCGTTTGTTGAGACCGCCAGCCATCTCATCAAAATCAATAACTGCACGCACATTCTCCCTAAGGTTCTTCACTAAACGAATATTAACATCTGCTTCTAAGAGTGCAGCACATATCTGCTTTAGCATAGAGTTTAAAACCTGTAATAAACAAATACTCAATTATATAAAATGTGGAAGTAAGATGGCATATTCTCAATGTCAGTGGTGAAAAAGAAACAGTTATCTGTTGCTTAGATACAGGCGGATTGATAGCCACAGTTATCAAAAATAAGCTAACTAGCCGAGCTGTACCAAGGCAATGTTGATATATATAGGTATATAAAGATACTATTGGAATCAATATGTGAAAATTTATGAGTTCCATATTACTAATTTTAATAGATTTTGACAGACATTCTATGATTAAAGGTTTTATTTTTCCCGAAACAGAGAGACAACATTATTTAATCACAATTCCAGACAGTTACAATATATTAAGAAAAAAATTTAACAATTAATAATAATACCAATATAAAAAAATCAATTTATGTAATAAAAAATTATGGATCCATATACAACCAGAACTGTTTAGAACAACATACTGGTTATATTGACCCAGAACAAAGGTCTCAGCTGAATGGTGTATCTCATCTCATCATCATGTGTTACGACTATTGGTTTTTACAACTAAATATGAGTAATTCCTTCAATATCATTATAAAGATTTTGACTGTACTTCAAAGTTTTTGCACAGAGATGTATAATACAACATATGGAACAATGTAATAAAAAACAGATGAAGATTACAGAACTTAGTATTCGATTAAGTAGGATATACATATAAACATAAAATATACAAATAAATATAGAGTATATACTGTCCGAAACATATAAATAAAAGGAACATAACTATTGTTCTAGCATAAGTTAATTTAATCATCAATATTCGTAACAAGAGTGGGTTAAATGATACAATAAATAAATATTGTTAACAAACTAACCTCTTCATTAATGATGGTTGCCCTGCTCAAGGACTGCAGGGCAGTGGTTATTTTACGACCTAAATCCGCTAATACCATTTTGTGTTCTTACAAATTCTCAGGTTTCTCAATATCACGTCAGCTGTTAACTTATTGGAGTCATTGCAAAGAATCACTGTAGACGTGTGAACATTTTATAAACAACTGTAAAGTTATAAATATTACCAAAATTTTACAATATGCAGCAGTTATTTATGTATATACTTGAACTTAGTAATTATTTTATTTTTACTATATAAAAATAATTTCTTATACACACATAACTTGACACGACATGAACACGACGAACGAACATGTCAATTCTATTTGTCTGTGGTCCTTAGGTTAGAGGAATCGATACATGATAAAAACATTACTAAGCTTGATATATATCAAATTTATACGATTTATCATTCCATTCATTATAGCAGTACTGCCGTTTGAGAAATAAAAAGTCACCAGACGACAATTAAAAAGTCGATAGATTTTGAATAATACAAGACTCATAAATACCGCCAGAAGTCACTAAATATTCCATAATATTTCATGGTTAAAAATATGGTGAAAATACAATATTGCGAGTATTTCACCGTGATTATTAATATTTTTTTATTGTACTATTGACTATTTTTGTCTTATTAGAAATTTACGTTAGAGATAAATTCTTTGTTAATTTACTGCTTGAATATTATATATATAATATATATATTTTATAATAATACCTAGTATTACTCTAGGGTAATCTAATTTATTTATTCGCATAACAAATCCGACTAACATTTTTAAATTAGTTATGTTTATCGATTCATACTAGCTACATAATTATTACTGAATATTGTTTCCATATTAGTTCGTTACAACCCTAGTTGTCACAATTTTCGCTTTGTAATCGCCGTAATCGACGTTTTCAAGTAAATGAGTTGAATACTTTGAATAGTAGTTCTAAAGAGAAAGATAAACACTCTAAAATGGTAACTATAAATTAATTTTACTGAATGTAACTATGGTTCTTTTATGGGTTTTTAAAATTTGTGGTATTTCACAAATAGGGTCAAAATCAATCTGGTGGAGGTAGCGGCGGTGACAAAAAAGATGACAAGGATAAAAAGAAAAAATATGAACCTCCGATTCCTACTAGGGTGGGAAAGAAGAAGAGGAAAGCTAAAGGACCAGATGCGGCGCTCAAACTACCTCAAGTTACACCTCATACAAGATGTCGACTTAAATTACTCAAACTCGAAAGGATAAAGGATTATTTGCTTATGGAAGAAGAGTTCATTCGTAATCAGGAGAGACTTAAACCACAGGAGGAGAAAATTGAAGAAGAAAGATCAAAGGTAGTTTGAATTCTTATAATTTGCAATATCACAACAATTATTGACCAATGGAAACAACAGTGACCCCATTTTATAACAATTTAGTCAGATCAACCTAATCTCGGGAAGCTTAAAAATAATAAAGTATATGCCACCCTCTGTTGCAATTTATTCCTATGAAATAAACCAGAAAACAGAATTGTCATTAACCATGTCACTTAAGCTTTAAGATTCCATATTCATACTTATAAATAGATAATCAACACAAAATGTGAATAGAGATACAATTCCTGTCTTATATATTGTTATTTAATTTAAAAGTTAGGTACTAACATATTAACACTGCAGAATTGAGAGGGGAAAATCGATTAGGTTTGATATAATGTGTAAAACAAAGGCCATGAGAGCTAGCTGCAGAGTAACTATTGGCAGTAGCAGTAGAGTTAATTATTATAAATTCTCTAGTCATCTGTTGTCTTTGTTTTTACACACATTGGCAATAATCAAATTTAAAACTATATTCAAAGTATTTATTATAATAATTATAATTGATATTATTTTTACAGCATTATGTATGTATACAAAATAGTCAGCTGCGCAGTATATTTATTGAGTATTTTGGTCTACACAATATAGAATAAAATGTACATGTCATTTCATATTATTGATTATTATTATTTTGTAGGTTGATGATTTGAGAGGAACACCAATGTCAGTAGGTAACTTGGAAGAGATCATTGATGACAATCACGCTATTGTGTCTACTTCTGTAGGTAGTGAACACTATGTTAGCATCTTGTCATTTGTGGACAAAGATCAACTAGAACCAGGATGTTCTGTCCTTTTGAATCATAAGGTAATTGAATAAGCTATTATAAATAAAATTCATATATAAAATCTTTTAGTTATCTGTTTTTTATAAGTTATATTTGACAAAAGTCATCATTTATACAAGTTAACTTTCTATTGTAAATTAAAATGGAAATAAAGGCAATGAATTCTTTTTCAATTTCCAAAGTCAATAAAATAATTTGTTTAAAATTATTGGATGGTATTTGCTTTTATTGCATTTTAATTAATGTTAATACCCATAGTATTTTGCAAACTTTGCGAGTGTACACTTCTTTAAAGACCGGCAACACACTTGTGACTCCACTGGTTTTGCAAGTGTCTATGGACGGGGGTGATTGCTTACCATCGGGTGACCCGTCTGTTCGTTTCCCTCTATAATAAAAAAAAAACAAGTAATATTTTTCTTTTTTTTATGTCCTAGGAGGCAAACGAACAGATGGGTCACTTGATGTTAAGTGATCACCACCGTCCATAGATACTTGCAACACCAGGGGAGTTGTAAGTGCGTTGCCAGCCTGTGTTTGGGAGTAGGGTGGGGGGGCAGGAAGGGGAAGGTAGGTGGGTCTCCGGCTCTCTCACTGACCGAACGAAACGCAACAATGCAAGCACTGTTACTTCATGTCGGTTTTCTGTGAGAGGGTGGTGCTTCCCCGGACGAGCCGACCGCTTAGTGCTGAAAACAATAATAGCTTTAGCTTGGCTCTACCACTACAAAAATTTTTAAAACAATCATTCAGTTTTGCTTTATGCATAAGCATTCTTTGTTGTAAATATTTTATTTGTAAGTTACTATTTACTTTTTTTGGTTCCCCAAATTATTTGGTTGTCTTAGCTCATTATATTGAATATAACTTTTTTTTTTTGTTATTAAATATCTACAATTTTACCACAAAAATAATTAGTATGATAAAATTCATATTACAACATGATTTTCAAGTTTGACTTTAGGGATTGTTTATTTAAAGGAAAGTACAAGGATTCTTTTTTATTTACGTTCAGAAATCTATATATGTCACTAATTATATTCTTGAAAGTAGAATATTTAATAAAGAAAATTATGATTTCGTTTCTTAGTACTCTATCCTACCAGTGTTATTATGTACTTTAATTAAAATCTCTTGCATACTAATTATCCATAAACAGTTACGGTTCCGAGGTAATCTTGACATGATGAAGTTATCCAGTGCATATAAATTCTTTAAAGTAAATTTTCATTTTAGGTTCATGCTGTGGTAGGTGTACTAGGAGATGATACAGATCCTATGGTCTCTGTAATGAAACTTGAGAAAGCTCCTCAAGAGACCTATGCAGATATCGGAGGGCTTGATACTCAAATTCAAGAAATTAAGGTACATATGTTACAATTTAGATTAAAAAAATAATTGGATCTCACAGGGCAGTGCCTTAAATATAACTTATCCAATGAGTATGTAGCTACCAAGAATGTCATCCTCTTTGGCTGACTGGCTGAAACCTTTGTATATATTGTAAATAGAATATTGTTCAAACAATTGAACAAACTAATAAATATCACCTCTCCATATACATACCATATATGGAGATATGAATAAACAGTCTATATTATGCACTCCCCATATTATTATTAGTCAGTCTTAGCTCTTATAATAGTGACCTCGAAGCTCCTACAAGTATAATTATTTTCTGTGTTTAAGTGTGCTATACAAATAAATAGAATTGGAGTGTCTGTTTGTAACATTAAAATAGCATTTTTTTTTTCAAACTGACTACACTTTTGGCCTGGCAAGGTCTTTACAGTTTCACTGGACTACTTTAAATAGCATTTTACTAAATGTGTACAAAAGTATATATGATTATCACAACATTTTTGTTTTTATATTTGTCTGCTTGTTCTGGCTAATCACCAAAGTGGTTGGACTAGTTTTGTGGGGACTTTCATTGGCATATAATTGATTTTATTAGGAGTGAAATGTAGGACTCATCATAAATATAATAAAATAAAGAAGAACAGTGCATGTTTGCATTGAATTTTTTTTTCTTAATTTCCATTTACTCTTAGTAGCAAGTAACAACTGCTATCTATATATGTATGGTATTAAAGCTATTTACTGGTATAAAAAAGTTGTCTGTTTTCAAAAAATAGTTCCTGTGTGAAATTGTATCCTCATAATAAAAATATTACAAATTTTACCTAAAGAATAAGTTAATAATAAGTTAATGAATAAATGCTTTTACGAAAAATGTCTTGTTTTTTTTTATTCAAACTGACTACTGCCAAGGTCTTTACAGCTTCACCGGATTACAATTTCTGTTTGTATTACAGGAATCTGTTGAGTTGCCACTAACACATCCGGAATATTATGAGGAAATGGGCATCAAACCTCCGAAAGGTGTAATTCTCTATGGAGCACCCGGTACTGGAAAAACTCTGTTGGCTAAAGCTGTAGCCAATCAGACTTCAGCAACTTTCCTGCGAGTAGTAGGCTCAGAACTAATTCAAAAATATTTGGTGAGAATTCATATTTCGTGTTATCTAATTACTAGTATTGACATTATACTAAATATCTCATACTTAATATTTCTAAATACTGCAATTTCTACATTTATCAATCAAATACCTCTATATTTTGGTTGTTCTTTTCATGAAAGGGGTAAAAGATATATAAGGGAATAAAAAGCCTTTCACAATGTATGTTCACACGAAAATATCAGAGAGTGTAAATATATAATTTTTTTAGTTTTTTATTATACATCTGTGTGTGAAAACTTTCCTAAGAAAGTGTATTTTTTCCTGAACTGATTATGCTATTGGCCTATCGAGGTCTTAACAGTTTCACTCAACTACACAATGTTTTTGTACTATATATTATTTATTTGTACAACAGGGTGATGGGCCCAAATTGGTCCGTGAACTGTTTAGAGTTGCCGAGGAACATGCACCTTCTATTGTCTTTATTGATGAGATTGATGCAGTTGGTACAAAGCGGTAAGTTACTTTCTAAGCAGAATATTAGAATCTACATTTGTATTAACATTTCCCACCCATAAATGCTGTTTACATTCATATTACTTTTATTTAATTTTGTTTGTTGTTTTTATGAAATTAAATTACTATGTTTGTAATATCTCAACAAAATAACTATAATGTTTTTTGAACATTAAAGATCAGAAAATGTTAACTGCAAACAAAAAATGAATGACTGTATTTCTGAAAGGCATAGTCAAGCCTGGCTTAAATGCTCTGTAAACCTGTAGTTCATATTTACAACATTATTTTTCATAAGGGTCATTTCAGTGCCATTATATTTTGTGACGAAGTTCAGTTTTTAACCACACGAGGAAAAATATAACATCTTTTAGATTTTAATAATGTCTTCAATTTCTTTGCTTATAATTAACATTTGCATTACACTTGTTTTTGTAGATTTTGTAGTAATATAATGTTTTAGGTATGATTCTAATTCTGGTGGAGAGAGAGAAATCCAAAGAACTATGTTAGAACTTCTCAACCAACTCGATGGATTTGACTCCAGAGGGGATGTTAAGGTAAAATAAAGTAAATCAGCTATTTGTTATTGAGGACAGTTTTCTTCTTTGATTCTTCAGTGTTTTGTCACAATATAACCAAAAGTAGGTGGAACTGGCAGTAAAATTAAAAATGAAAATAACTAATCATGTATATATAATATAAAATTTTAAATATTTAATACTTTTTCTAAATAATCACAGTGACAAATACCGCATTTTTTTTTTAATTTTTACTTTTATTTTAATGAAAATATCTTAGTTGTAATGTTTATGAAATAGAAAGATTACTGAAGCTCTCCTAGCTTCTTTATTATATATATTATTAATGTAAAGCCCATATATACTTTTTACAATATGTATGTTTCTATGATAGAATAGATTCTGTGTAAAATGGAACTGTATTTGAAATAAGTGCGGGATGTTTGATTATAATTTATAAGAATTTGGTAGTTAGATTTTAATACAATATGCGATTATTTGTTAAGAAATATAATAAATTATACATACTTTGTTACATTTTTTTTGGTATTATTACATATGTTTTAGGTCATAATGGCAACTAATCGTATTGAAACATTAGACCCAGCTTTGATCCGTCCGGGGCGTATCGATAGAAAAATCGAGTTTCCCTTGCCTGATGAAAAAACAAAGAGAAGGATCTTTACCATCCACACATCTAGAATGACATTAGCTGATGATGTAAATTTATCTGAGTTAATCATGTCTAAAGACGATCTCTCTGGTGCTGATATAAAGGTAATCATAATCTGAGTGATAGCAAAGAGAAACTTTTTAAATTTTTTTTTTTTTATATGTAATTGAAATGCTAATTTTGTGAGGCAAACCTAATAGTTTATTGCAATTTAAAAATATTTTTTAAAGAACCGAGCTTGGTTCGGTCGCCCAGGTACTATACTTTATTTATTGTGCACAATTGAAATGAATTAAAGTAATTACTAGGAGCATGCATTTTGAATTGTCACATAATCGTCTTGAAAAGTTTTAGCAATTGGCTCGCCATTTTGTTAATGTTGTTTAACTCAGAATATCAAAAAATTATATTATCCCCATAAATATATTACTTTTGTTTGTTCAGGCTATCTGTACCGAAGCTGGTTTGATGGCTCTCAGAGAACGGCGGATGAAAGTTACTAATGAGGATTTCAAGAAATCAAAGGAAAGTGTCCTCTACCGCAAAAAAGAAGGGACGCCTGAAGGGCTCTATCTTTAATTTTTTTCTCTTTATTAAAAAAAAATATTGTCTCTGTAACATTATTGTCTAATTTGAATTAAATAATACTTAAAATTTTGGAGCTGTTTTGTCATTTTAGACCCATAGGGGTTTTTTAATTTTATTAGAGCCTCAAAGGATTTTTTTGCCATTGTATTTTTTATTTTAATATAATTCATCCGTTCTAATTAATAATAATTAGATGTCGCTATCCGCATCTATGTATTACCATAGTACTTATAAATTAATGCCCTCGTAAAATTTTTTGGCCGCTCTAAATGTTGCCTAAATTCGTAATTGCGTAAAGTGAATGTAGCCAACAGGTTAATAGTAAAAATTTTATAGAAATTTAAAATTGGCATTTATTTATCCCTAAGGTATCTCGATGTTATATGTACGACGTAAGATTTTTTAATCTATTATGATTAAATTAGATATTTGCCTATTATATTAAGTGACTAGTTTCTGCCCGCGATTTCGTTCGCGTGGAATAGTTGCTTTGGGCTAGTGCTCACTCGCGCAGCGGAAACTCAAGAAAAAAAAAATTGAGACATTCTTCATTAGTGCTCCGTTCCTATTGGTCTTAACGTGATGATATATGACCTTCCTCGATAAATGAGCTATTTAACACAAAGAATTATACAAATCGGACCAGTAGTACCTGAGATTAGCGCGTTCCAAACAAACATTCAGTCCGTCAGTGGTATCCACCGCAAAATACGTACCCGTACAGAACGCTGCGCATTATAAAAGACGTTCGCGACTTATTTTTACCGACCCTCCGGATGAAATAGCAGTGAACGATCAGTACCTACAGTCTCTCCAAACAGCATGCTCACGCCCACTCCCGCGTAACAACAGATCACACCGCCGTGGTCACCAGATTAGGCCCCTCTCGGCAGCGGCTCTAGCCTAGGTCCGTTCCTTCGGCGTGGAGACCTTGAGTGCGCTGCTCGCGGGATACAGTAACACAAAATCTACATCATTGTTACAACATTACACATATCACACACGTGCACGCATATACACTTACGCATAAAAGTGGAAGGGTTTTGTTTCTTTCCCTTATCGAACTGAAATAGTTTAGAAAATTATCTGATACGAAATATATATAGGAGTTATTGAGTTATGTATGCTTGATACACATATATGTTCCAACAACTCATATATGTATGAATAGTTAACTTACGTCAGCTCAGATAGTTTGCGAATTGCACATATCAGGCAACAGCCCAAGCCGAGGTGTGCCGTGCAACCTTGAGCTAGTTGTCAAATAAAATCGGCTGAGTGCCCTAAGCACTCGCCTTAGTAGTCCGGTGAAGCTATTGAGACCTTCCTGGGTCAATAGCGTAGTCATTTCGAGAAACAAAGCCACCGTGGTCTGGGGGTTGATTTCGCTCCCGCACACCAGACTAGGCTTCAAGCCTTGGTCCGTTTCCTTGGCGTGGAGCCCTTGAGTACGCTGCTCGCGCGATACAATCGATAATGACACAAAATCTAACAACATTACACATATCACCTCCACACATGTGCACGCACACATGCTTACACATGAAAGTAGAAGGGTTTTTTTTTCCCTTATCGAACTAAAATAGCTTAGAAAAATTATCCGCCACAAAATATATATACGAGGTGTCGAGATATGTATGCTTAGTACACATATATGTTCTCTTATTGATTACGCTATTGACCTAGCAAGGTCTTAACAGCTTCACCGGAGATGAATAAAGTTCAATAGCGTAGTCAGTTAAAAAAAAATTGTTGATAGAGTGCCAAGGTGCTTGCCTTGCTCGATGATCCCGTGACACTCCATTAGCATTGAAGACGGTATAGGTATCTTATTTTTTGTAGTCAGACAGCTCCTTAGAGTCAATGGATGTCCAATGTAAGATTTCTTCCTACGTAAAGAAAGGTTAGGTTAGGTTTTTTAAAGGTTGTATAAATTTGTCCTAAAAATCTGTATGTCTAATCTGTTACAATACGAAATGGTATTCAGTTAAAAGAATAGTTTAATTAAAGATTATTTCATAAAACTTTCCCTATATTTACTAAACGCATGTGTCCGTTTTTTAAATGACTACTGGATTTCTATGAATGAGAATGATACCGATTGCGTGCAATGTTAAATCATTGACAACCAAATTAATTATGAAACATAATTACTGTTTTTTTTTTGTATAGGCACTATTGTTAGCTCTTTTTCTGTGATGCAGCTTAATAAGCTTTTAATATATTGCGTTATAAGAAGCTGACCACTGAAATCCGAAATCATGCAATTTTAATTTTATAATAAGGAATTTGAATAAACAGTTCTGGCCACACTGTCATCTAGTGTCAGTGAATTTGTGCTAATGTTTTTATGTTGATTTAGTAAGAACTATCAGAATCAGAAGATTCATTTTAAAAGTTCAGCTCATGTTGACGTGACACCCACTAGTTTTGGAAAAACCGGTATTATAAATTATCAAGTGTAGGTTGCCACCTACACCCTTGATTTCTGAAGTGGCTTTTGAACAAAATGTATGTGACTCAGTGGGTTGATGAATGAATAGCCACGAGATAGACACACGGGCGACAGAGCATACTGCACTAATGGACGGCCACATCGCAGAAGCTCGTCCCGATAGGGAAGTCGCTGACAGAATAGCTAGGAAAAGAAAACCAAAGACTGAAAATCAACGTACATATGGTGTTAGTAAATATTTTAAGAATAAACTAGTTTAAATTTAATATTGTTTAACGGAAAACTATATACACTAACTAATTATGATATACAAATCGCATTGTTTTGTTACTATTGATAATAATATTGAAAGTTATACATATTTATATGTTCTTCATGTTATTTATATTATAACTTGTATATATTTTATTAGATGTCCAATTTGTAGTAAAACTACCATAAATTTGAACAGTTTACCTGAATTGCATGTTACAAGAGACCTAGAGACATAGTTGTACAAATGAAACATATTCTTGTATTTATCAGGATAATTGCAAATAAAAAAAATTGATTTACTAAAATTTTCTAAAAGGTACAAAATAAGTCATTTACCAAAAATAATGTAAAGGAAAGTGAATACCAATTACCTAAATGAACTCAACTCAGAACAAAGATAATAAATAGTATAGATTAGATTATTGAATTTGTCACAATACACAGAACTATCCTACTTATATAATTATATTCAAGTGATTATTTGCAGTTTAAATAATTGAGCTATGTAGAAGCAAAAGCAAACATGTCCATCTACATTGAAAATAATGTATAAATAAGTTATAATAACACTATCATCTCATAGTGTATAACATAATTATTGAACAAACCAGTAATATTCAGTAAAATGGTAGTTATTTCAATACTTTAATTAAATGTTGGGGTATTGTTGTTCCTCTTCTCTGTTCATATTCTCATATTTTTGGTTAATATTGTGTGAAACATAAATTGATTACAGGTAGTTGTGCTATAAATTAAGGCGTCTGCTGATTGAAAACTAACAATTTTTATTGCAGTGCATTTACAAAGCATATTGGTGAGCTTGTACCGATACGAAAATGTTGTACGATCATCTGTACATTGCGTTCATCAAATGTTCCATCAATCAATTAAATTTATCAATGCTGACAATACAGACAGAAATAAAAAGACTTGTTTTTGTAAATTATGTCTGTGTGTGGATACAATATGTTTTACATTAGTTTTTGCTACTTAATAATATTACTTCTCTTTGTCAGCATGGATCTTACCAGAAAATGTTTGTTGACTATAAACATGTGCCTGTGCCTCATGTGGTACTCAATGTGACTTACATGTTTGTTATATTTGTGTGGAAACTTTTTGAAACTA
This sequence comes from Antheraea mylitta, assembly GCA_014332785.1. NCBI lineage: Eukaryota > Metazoa > Arthropoda > Insecta > Lepidoptera > Saturniidae > Antheraea > Antheraea mylitta. The sequence goes on along the minus strand of JACEII010000049.1, from coordinate 427,761 downwards.
AAAGTAGCCTACATTCCTTATTATAACATCACCTATCTGCAAGTGAAAGTCCCATTCAAATCAGGTCAACCATTTCAGAGCTTACAACTGTTTTTTAAATTTGCTCTTTGTTATAATTCTAGTGTATTTACTTATATATCCATTTATTAAAAAGTTGTTATTTTGATATTCCAAATAGACACCTCAGTTTTATTTATATTTATGTATAAAAAACAGTGTACTATACAAAAATACTGTATAATATTAAAGTAGTATCGTTTAGAGCAACATACCTGTTATTTTGAGCCAGAACAAAGGTCCCGACATAATGAAATGAATTGAAAACATCACCGGTTGTTATAACTATCTGTTTTTACCACTAAATATAAGTAGCCTCTTCTATGTAGTTATAACAGATTTGAACTGTACTTTAATATGTGGATAGATAAATAAATAATTGTAATTTCCTTATACTTTGTTTAGAGTGTGGAACCAAGGGAAGCAGGTGGAGCAGGGACTAGTTCCAGTCAGCAACAAAATGTTCCAAACCCGGGCCCAATGGAACCTGAGATGGATGAGTTGGAGTTGAAATATGGAGCTAGACATGTGATCAAACTGTTTGTTCCAGTAACATTATGTATGGTTGTAGTTGTTGCAACAATATCATCTATCAACTTTTATTCAGTAAAAGATTTCTACCTGTAAGTGGCAACTTTATATTGTTTTAATGTATGCATTTGAAACTGATGTAAAAGTGATTGATGCTAAACCCATGAATTTGCTGTGAAGTTTTGTCTATGATCACAATAAATATTGGTATATGGAGAGACATTATAATTTCTAGAATTGCTTTAGGCAGCCTGGGATAAATGCAACACAATAAATAACTGGGCCAGGTTTGGGAATGTAGATTTAGAGTTATTATGGGAATGTTTAATGTGATCTTATAGGGATATAATAACTTTGATTTAATTTCAATTTTAAGATAGAAAAGACTAAAATCTATCGGTTCAGAAATAAAATAAAATATATGAAAAGTGTATTAGTTTTTTATGGAAACTCTTTTATAAAGTGGGTAAAAAATTTATATTTAAAAGTGTTATTGTTTTAGCTACAAGTTATAATATTTTCTATTGTCATATTGTTGTATATTTCATGGGTGGTTTCACTTTTTTTTTTTATTTTACTAACCCTATTAAACAGACAGACAGATGTGGCAGATGACTTTGTTTTATAATATATGATGATATTAGGTCTTTATGGGACTAATTTTTGCTGTGCCTTACTTAATCTAGATTTGAATAATTTATCTGCTACATTTGACGATCCCATTTGTAAATGCACATGTGCTAAAATTAAATATATGTTATTTTGTTTGTAGAACCTACACACCTTTCCACGAAGAAAGCCCACATGCAGTCACCAAAGTGTGGAATGCTCTCGCCAATTCCATGATACTACTTACTGTGATTGTTCTGATGACTATCCTACTCATAGTTCTGTATAAAAAAAGATGCTACAAAATAATCCATGGCTGGTTGATACTTTCATCATTTATGTTGTTGTTTCTCTTCTCCTATTTGTATATTGAGTAAGTATTTGTTTATTCTTGTGTATTTTCACAGTATATGTATAAGAGACAGTATGGAAACTACCTACAAATGCTCAAAAATGGCACACTTACACAAACGCAAATTGTAGGTAGTTTCCATACTTTCTCTTATCTTTATACTGTGGTATTCTGTATTAGGGTTGTCTAGTTGTGAAAATTCAACCATAATTCAAAACTTTTTTTTATTTTCAAATTTTTTTTTATATGAATATTCTAAATTAGTAGACATGAGGTTCTGAATTGTTAGCAATAGTTATAAATTAGGGATTCAATTCCTCAATGATAAAAATAAATACTGGTTTCAAATGTTAATAACAGTAAAGCTCGTCAACAGCATATTTAAAAAAAGGTAATCAATAAAAAAAAAACTACAAACTTTACAAACAATAGACAGAATTGATCAGAATGGTCTAATGAGTTGTGAGAATTAAAATACTTCTATATTGTTTATGCTTATATAATTACAAAAATAAATAGGTTATTCAAGGGGTGGCAACACGGATGTGACATCTTTGATGTTGCAATGTTGCAAGTGCCATAGGCTGCGGTAACTGCTTAACATCAGGTGACCCACATGGTTGTTTGCTACCATTGTCATAAAAAAAAAACTTTGAATACATATTGACGGTACCTTGATAAAAATTCATAGATATGAAAAGTTTGATGATCTATTGTTAACTAATGATGTTTATTTCAGGGAAGCCCTCCGAGCATACAATATACCGATGGACTATATAACACTATTCTTTGTGATGTGGAACTTTGGTGTTATGGGTATGGTTGTGATTCACTGGAAGGGGCCGTTACGCTTACAACAGGCTTATTTGATATTCATAGCGGCACTTATGGCTCTAGTGTTCATCAAATATTTACCTGAATGGACAACATGGGCTGTTTTGGCTGTTATATCTATTTGGGGTTAGTGGAAAATTAACTTATCATTACGTATTATAAAACAAAGTCCTCTTACACGTCTGTCTGTCTGTCTCTCTGTTTGTAATAAAATTAAAATCAAATCTGAATAAAATCTTAGCGGACTTCCATAAGGTTTTCCTCAGTATATAAAGTGGTTCATGAAGAAGGTTAAGGTATATGTCAAGGTTTTTTTTTCTATTATCATAGAGGGATAACGTCCGCCGCGCCCGTTTGTGTGATATAAGTTAAACATGAATAATAATAAAACCTTTTATTTCATGCAAAACATACATAGTTTACAGAAAAAGAAAAGAATATTGATGTTTTATACACATATTTCACATTTTTTTTAGGTATAGATTTTTTTTTTTTGCATGAACCCCTCCTCAAGTGTAGGTGAAGGCCTTCTCTAAAGAATTCCAAGTATTCTATCTTGAGCTATTTGCGGCCAGCAGGTATCAGCTACTTTTATCAACTTGTCAGCCCATCTCGTGTGAGGTCTGCCTTTGAGGCGTTTGCTGATTGGGTCCTTACACATTGTTACCCTGCTGGCCCATCTCTCGTCCTTTAGCCTCGCTAAGTGCCCAGTCCACTTCCATTAAACATTATTTTCCCTAAAACATTTTTTTTTTAAAGAAACAAGATAGCGACTTTTGTTGAACAGTTAGGTCAGTAGTAAGCTCTACGTTAATTAATTTGTTTTTTGGAATTATGTGAGGGTATATAATGTAATCTTAATAAAGAAGAGATGAGAAGAGATCTCTTATGTGAATAGAAGAAAGTTCATTTGTCCATATCAATTACCTAGCTACTTAATAAAACAATACATTTAGGCATACTTTAGTATATATTTTATATAGTAGTTACGAAAAAACTGCTTAGTCTCGATTACAGAGAAGTAGAAGAAGTATGTATAATTCTTATTGGCTCATAAACAAGCTACTTTTTGTAGCATGAGCATTACTGTCAAGGCAATGTTACGTTATAAACTGTATATTTTAAACATAAGTAAAATTAAGCACTTTTAATAAAACCATGCTAAGAATGCATGTTTTGTACATTCTAAGAAAGAAAAGAAATACAGTACTATATTCTAGTCACACTTAAGCTGTGATGTACGTGTTCAAAGTGTCGAGAAAATACACCATAGTTATCTTTCATTTTAATAAATATTTTGCCATAATAATGAATTTTAGTCTCTTTCAGATTTAGTAGCTGTTTTAACACCAAAGGGACCATTAAGGATACTGGTGGAAACGGCTCAAGAACGCAATGAGCAAATATTTCCTGCTCTTATTTACTCATGTAAGTATTTTAGATTAATAATAATATCAGTTTTAATAACTTAGCAATATTTATGAATGTGTTTAAATTCATAAAAACTTGGGGCCTATTTTGAATCGTATCTGACGATTTATATATACAAAAATACTAGATAATAAAAAAAATCTGAAAGTCCAACGATCGGGTCTAATTAAATTTAAGCTATTCTTGAATCCACCTGAAATACCAAAACCACATAAAAATTTCCATCAAAATCTGTCCAGCCGTTTATGAGTTCAGTCACATACACACAGATAGAAGTGTAGTATATACAAATATTACTGACAATTATTTATCACCTGTAAAAATATTTGTCTCTTTTGATGGTCATACTGGTTAGAAGTCTCTATTTAGCTGGAAAGCTTACTGGCTGATCCCGAAATGAAAAGCATTATAATAAGTCACTACTATAAAAAATTCATCCCCTTTCTGAGCTAACTTTGTAAGTACATTTTTCTCGAAATTTAAATTGTTAGTGCAAAATATTCTCGAGTATTTCAATGATGTTCTAAATGATTACTTTTTTTTAAATATGATCTTATCATCCAGATACGGGACCGATCACAAAATACTTTCGCACTTATAGGGAGGAAGGGTTGCCGATTAATGAGACAAGGAGAAGTCGGGGAGTCTCAGCAAACCTGACTTCGCAGCTCATCTAAAAAAATTGCAAATTATTCTCCCATTTTTTTTTAAATTTAATATTTCCCTACTATAGAAAGTCATTAAAATATCATTATTTTTACGTTTATGTTTGTACACTAGCGGCGGGGAATTTATCATATGTGACGCAATATTGATATGGGGGGTAGCAGAAAATATGACAGCGTAATGAAGGGGGTCTCTAAAGTTTTTTTTTTAGAAAACCGATAACCGTTTTTATCGATCTTTGCAAAATCGTTATTTTGCTGTTATACGAGGCTGACCCAGAAATGGGATGAATTGTTGTGTACTACTACCACCCAACACATTAGTAACTACTAACTGGTTCCTACCCATTTCGTTGGTGTATTTTTTTATTAATAACAAGTTTCCTTTCCTTTTAAAATAGCATTTAATCGCAATCTCATTTGTTGTTAAATGAAGATGTGGTATGAGATGGTTACCGTAAAGGTCTAGCTCTCAAGTCCAGTTGCCAGAATACACTAACATCTGTTTGATAGATTTTCAACTTGAGGATGGTACTACCACTAGTTGACAGTAAGTTCAACGAAATTAACGAACGAAAAAAGAATGAGGCAATGGCGAAAGCGGGGTGGTAGGGTTTTACAGCCTGACTGGGTCGCAACCACCATGTATATGGCGAAAAAGCCCGTCATAGTGACTCGCTTCTGCGCGTCGCTTTTCGGGATCAGCCTGTGCATATCCTGTACCGGATGACTTTCGTCATTATGGCCGGCATGACAGCGGCGACCGGCGATAGATAATGTGTCTCTCGGTGGTTGCCGATGTTTTTGGATTGTACTATGCTTAACATCAGGCACAGTGCAGTCACTATGTCGTGCTTTAATAAAAAAAAAAGTTCAGGCCCCATACAAAGTGGATTTTAATATCTAAAGGCTATCATAGCGTGGATCAATATGTGAATGGTCGTGATATCTGGAAATAACGTCCCTCTCTGTGCGTCCACCAAAAACGAATGTAACAATCAATGTCTATGTAACTGTGTATGTTCGTATAAATATGTTATCTTATGTATGACCAGCCTCTACCCGCGATTTCGTTCGCGTGGAATAATTCTTTGGGTCAGTGCTAACACGCAGCGGGAGTTCTCAAGTGAAAAAAAAACTATTTTGAAGCCTTCTTCATTGATGCTTCGCTCCTATTGCTCTTAGCGTGATGATATATAGCCTAAAACCATCATCGATAAATGAGCTATATAACACTGATATAATTTTTCAAATCGGATCAGAAGTTACTAAGATTATCCCCTACAACGTCTCAAACTTTACCACTTTTTTTACATGGCCGGACAACTCACGGTAGGGTATGTCCGACTTGCACGGACTAAAACCCCATGGTGCCTTCAATCACCTATAGGCCGGGGAGCAGAAGCTGCCGGACTGGTACTGTGTCTACTTCCAAAAAAAAACTTTACCTCTTTAAAATATTAGTATAGATGAAAAGGTAAACCAGATCGAGTTTCATGCTGGTTGTTGCTAATAACTATGTTGTCTTCCGAATCCGTGATTGCTTTGACGTTCATAGGTGTATTCTCGGGACTTAAATTGAATATAGTATTTTTGACTTGATTTGACGTATATCATTATGGTGTAATAGCGACGGTGATGTACTGCTTGGCGGCGACGGGGGCCAACGGGACCGCGCAGGGCGCAGGTGAGCAGTACGAGCGCGAGATGCGACCGCTCTGCACGCATGGTCCGTGTGTTATTACTTACTTCCGCTTTGATCTCATCATATCATTAATCGCACTCATACACTATTTCTACATTATCCATTTCTGTATACACAGGGCCGGATTTAGGAAAACGTGAGAGGAGCTTCACAATATAAATATTCGATTTTTGCACTAACATACTTTCTACACCAATCCTTAAACACAAGCACTCTTGTTGATTATAACTTAAAATTGCTATTAAAGATGAAAATGAAGTTGCCATAAAGGCAATGATTTCAGTCAAAAAATTTATCAAAAATGTAAAATAATAGCAAAACTTACAATTACAACAATTTTTGACAAAATTAATAAAATAGGCAACCGAGAAAAAAAATGCGGACTAAAAAACTGCATAAAAAAAACATAAGTACTTGTAGTCCATCCATTGGACTAATGTCGACCCTAGTCCTTTAATTTTTAAGTTTCAATATTATTAGGGTTTTTTTATTTGCAAAAAAGTGTGTACCTTTATAATAGCTGCATGTAATTTTTAGAATTTTGTTCCTATTTTTTTTTTATAGCACTAAAGGTTTTTTTTTGTATATCATAGGAGGCAAACGAACAGGTGGGTCACCTGATGTTAAGTGATCACCACCGTCCATAGATACTTGCAATCTTAGGCGAGTCGCAAGTGCGTTGTTAGCCTGTTTAGGTTGGGGGGGGTGAGGGAAGATGAGAGGTGGGCCTCCGGTGCTCTCACTGACCGAACGAAACGCAACAATGTAAGAACTGTTACTTTACGTTTGTTTTCTGTGAGAGGGTGGTACTACCCCGGGTGAGCTGACCCATTCATACTGAAGCCAGTAGTAGCTTTAGCGTGGCTCTACTACCTAAAGAGGTTGTCAATAGCAACTAAAGAAAAAATTCTGAAAATCTATCGAAAAACAGAGAAGAGATTAATGGGAACGGGTTTTTCTTCACTTATTAATATATAAAGGGTATTTATGATTCATGTTAAGAGAAATCGAGGCCTCCTGTCCTAGAAAAATTGAACGTTGTCAAGTTCTCTTAATCCTTTATATATATTTTTTAGATAAAATATAAGCAAACTGAAACTTATCAACATAATCCAAATATACCAATGTAAGATAAACAAAACACTGTTAACAATCGCTAGGAATTGGTTGAAGTGCAGACATTACATTGTTGAATAATTCACTCAATTCACACTAACAAAATTGAGTTTACATTTAAATATATGCTAAATTAAATTAAATATTACCTATTCCTAATACTTTATTTCTCAAGATTTTGCCCTCCGTAAGTTTTTTAGTTTATTTTATGATTTCATATTTTTACATATATATAAAATTTGTAAATCTTGAAAAATGACGTAAATTAATGGTACTTACCTATTAACGACATCGCAATTGAAGTTGGTCTATTCCCGTATCGATTCGGTTAGGTTAGACTTACGAAACAAACACAGCATCTTAGTTGCGGTGACGTTAATACCTAAGTACCCGTAAAGATATTAGGAACGAGTAAAATTGAATGTAGCTCATTTTGAACAATTATAGTACTAAAAAGCTTTAGATACGTCATAACCTCTTCGACAGTGGCTTGTTAAAACTTAACTAGCTAGCTTATTTTTGATGGTTTCCCTGTTATTTCTACCGTATCTAAGCAACATATAATTATTTCTCTTTCATCACCGATGTTGAGAATATACCATTTTATTTATGACAGTGTGGCGTTACAATATTACTTTACGTATGTGTGAGTTATCGTGTCATTTATTAAGTCAAAATATCATGTATGTACGTATCTACAGCTTTTTACTTATAATACATTGATATATAAAAACCCGAGATGCAGTCTCGAATAAAAGTAAGGCTTAAGACCGTCCCCAAAATCACTGATATATTTAATTAGTTGTTTTTACAAAGCAGTGTACAACAAGTCCAAAGACACGAGTGACTATTTGAAATGAACACACAGTTCTCAATTGTGCGCTTATCTTATGCGGACGGTTTTGAAACGTTGATTGTGCATATTGGGTTTTATAGGTATATCAATGTTATAGTATTATTGATTTTGAAATAGAACAACTCATATGACAGAAGCCGGGTCAGGCGGTGGGGATCGACGAGAGAGTACCGCGAGTGGGGCGGGAGACGCGGCGGGGTTTGACGCCGCGTGGAACGCGCGGCGGGACGCGCAGGGCGGTGACGTCACGGGGAGAGCGCGGCAACTACGCGTCGACTCCACCGCGCATACATACACGACACGCGTCGAACAACCACAGCCGCAACCCCAACCCCAACAACAACCACAGCGTGTTCTCCTCGAAGAAGAGAGTTAGTTCCACTAGCGTTACTGTTTCAAATTCTATTTTAACATTATACCAGGTGAAGCTAGCCTTTCGCAGTATTCTAGGATATGACACTTCATGGCCACATTTAACATGTGAAATAAAAATATTAAAACAAACACTAATAAACAACCATGAAGACTTAATTTAAATTTTTTTCTAAGACTTTCAAAAGTATAGTTACAAACGTAAATGAAATAACAAACCTAAGTGCAATGACTGGTGCCAAAAGCTACAATAGGCGACCCGGAGTTAATAACTTTCTATGGTAAAACGTGCAATAAAACCTTTTTTGTTCCTGACCTTCCCTTTTAAATAAAAGTGGAATCACTCGATGGACATTGCTTTAACGTAGACACGATTTTGTTTTTTCTTTCTAGATAATTGAGTCAAATATTAAGCACCTATTTTTTAATTGATTTAAAAAGAGAATCGTGTTTAGAATGTCTTTCATAAATATTACTACCGTTTAAACAGTCACCTGGTATATATTATTATAATTTTAAATTTGTTATTATGGTGCAAGCTACACCAACAAACAGTACCTAAACTTTCAAACCTAGAGAACACTCGACAGATTTTTTTTTTAAGATCTGTTCTATAAATAGTGATGACTTTATAAGCTACTTTCAAATATATGACAGATGAAAAATATAATTGATTCCAGGAACAAAAACGTCTCCATTTTGAATATATTTACATTAATTAATTAGATTGTTAGAATTTTATTATTTTATAAATATTTCTGAGTGAGTTTGCACACGTGTATAAGACATAAAATGTACGTATATTATTTATAAAATGGAAAATATTCTTATTTGTCACAATAATTATAAGCCTAAAATTATGGGCATATCCATATATTAAATATTAATATAATTATTATTGTCGTAATCAGGAATTAATTGAAACTGATTTTTTTACGTCACAAATGGTATAAATAAATAAAGAATAATGTTTTTCAGAGGGTGTGAAACTTGGTTTGGGTGACTTTATATTCTACAGTGTACTGGTCGGTAAAGCGAGCTCTTATGGTGACTGGAATACAACACTTGCTTGTTTCGTTGCTATACTTATTGTGAGTATAATATTTGTTCATGTATTATAATACTGGCGACGCGTCCTGGATTCTTATGTGTCCTTTATGTAGCCTCATGATTGAGAGCCATTTTACAGCACTTCTTTTTTTATTTTTCTTGTTTAGAAGCATTTGCCAGTGTCAATGTTTTGTTTCAATCGAGATTATAACACATTATACAGAATAAGTGCCGGTTGATTATTTTAATATTTCAACAAGATCGTGGCTCCCTTGTTAGAACTTTCCAGGGAGTTTTTGTGGCATCTTAGAATTCATGATCCGTGGTATTATTTTCCATTCACTTCACTTATGCACAATAACCGAACTGTATTACGTAAAACACAACCGATTTTACAAAATATAGACTCAAATAACACAAGATTTTTATGAATAAAATGTAAAATCCACTACATTGACAGACCAAAATCTCGCTAAAAACTACTACAGCACTTTGATATATACAATTTATCAAAGTCACAGACGCTGCATAAAAATCTTTATAGAACGATCTCTTTTGGTGAAATTTGAAATCTGTATAATATCTTGTAAGATATTAATTATATAAAGGACAATTTTGATATATATTAGATACTCAATGTAACAAGTGTTTAATTGAATAAGGTTTAAAACTATATTAAACAGAAAAAATAACGTAAAAAAAGATTTTGTTTTAGTAATCTTTACAAAATAACAATTATTACTGTGAATTATGCTTAAAAGATAAAAATATACTATTAATGATTTTTGTGTAGGCATTTTTAAAGTGTACATAACTTTTTTTTTTGTAAAGCAAAGATGGTAAAATATAATAAAATTGTTTCAAAAAGGTATGAAACTGTGATTACAGTTTTCACAATTTCACGATCTAATATATAAAATGACAATAATATTCTTTATTTTGAGACGTCATCTGCCTACTATTTCATAATTAACAATGACTCTGATACATCTACAACAGTGTTTCCCAACCTTTCTTAGGCCATGCCCCATCTTAACATTTCTAAAATTTTTATGGGTCCATACATAATTATTAACCCCTAAAAATTATTTTGTTCCCTTAAGAAATATAAATAATAAGTTTTAGTAAGAAATCATTATGAAATTGTTATCAAAACAACGTAAGTAAAATTTCAAAATATATAATGCAAAACTTATTTGACTTGACGACTCCTAATTAACCAGTTGATATTTTGTCAACGAATTTATACCTGATAATTATTTACAGCATTTTTTTAATTTCCTTTTTTTGTTAAATTTGTCACCGATATCTAGCATTACATTTAAATAACCCAAAGTGAAAGGGTTAAAGTCGTGTTGAGTCCATTTTTAAATTGCCCCCCCCGTGGGGCGTGGGCTCCACGTTGGGAAACACTGATCTATACAAAATTCCTTTTTCTATCATCCATATTTTAAACACCTAAAATAATCTGTTCATCCCTGTACTAAGAAAAAATCTCGTGTCATAAGTAATCAAAGAAAACAATGTTATAAAACGTATGTTGCATTTTTTTTTCAATCTGACTATGTTATTGACCCACCAAGGTCTTAACAGCTTCACCGGACTACTAAGGCGAGCGCATAAGGCACTCAGCCGATTTTATTCGACAACTAGCTCAAGGGTACACGGCACACCTTGGCTTGGGCTGTCACCTGATATGTGCAATTCGCGACCTATCTGAGCTAACCTAAGCTAACTATTCATACGTATGAGTTGTTGAAACATATATGTGTACCAAGCATACATACCTCAACAACTCTTATAGATATTTTGTATCGGATAATTTCCTGAACTATTTCAGTTCTATACGGGAAAAAAATAAAACCCTTCCACTTTCATGTGTAAGCGTGTATGCGTGCACGTGTGTGAAGGTGATATGTGTAATGTTGTCGCAGTGATGTAAGATTTTGTGTCACTGTTTTTTTTTATATCATAGGAGGCAAACGAACAGATGGGTCACCTGATGTTAAGTGATCACCACCGTCCATAGATACTTGCAACACCAGGGGAGTCGCAAGTGCGTTGTCAACCTGTATTTGGGAGGAGGGTGGGGGAGGGGCAGGAAGGAAAGGAGGAAGGGGAAAGGGAGAGTAGTGGGTCTCCGGCTCTCTCACTGACCGAACGAAACGCAACAATGCAAGCAATGTTACTTCACGTCGGTTTTCTGTGAGAGGGTGGTGCTTCCCCGGACGAGCCGACCCATTCGTGATGAAAACAATAATAGCTTCAGCTTGGCTCTACCACTACACTATCTGTATCGCGCGAGCATTACACTCAAGGGCCCCACGCCGAGGGAACGGACCGAGGCTTGAGCCGCTACCGAGGGGAGCCTAATCTGGTCCGAGGGGAACCTAATCTGGTGTTGCATTTAATATATCGTAATAAAACTATAAATTTTGTTCACAGGGTTTGTGCCTGACACTTTTACTCTTAGCAATTTTGAAGAAAGCATTGCCAGCTCTACCAATATCTATCACTTTTGGTCTAATATTTTACTTTGCTACACGGAGTGTGGTTAAACCGTTTGCAGATGCATTGGCAGCGGAACAAGTGTTCATTTAGCTAAAACCATACGTTCGCCATACTTTATGTGCGACTTTTCCTTATATTAGTCTTCAGTGACACGAGGATTTTAAATATAAATGTTATAATACAAGCTCAGTAATTGTCAAGTGAAATATTTGACTGAATTTGCGCTAATCCAGATTAATAACTAATCGCTGTAGTATCTGAATTATAATATAAATATTTGTAATGCAATAATTTTTGGTTAGATGCCAATAGAGATATGTTCATAGTGTAATAAATATTTATTGGGTTTTATTATATATAGGAAAAATGTTTAAAATTATCATTAGGTGTTCAGTAAAAAGTTAAGTTCATGAAAAGTTGCAAATGCTAGAATCATTTAAAAAAATAATATTGTCAGATATATGTACGTATATGACCCGAGTAACCCAAGAATGTTTCATGTTGCATTCCATTCGATTTTAAATGTTTAAACTTTTTTTATTAGAAGTATAAGTCTATTTGTGTTCACTAACATTCAGTTATGTATAAATACAGTTTTAAATAATAAAATTAAGTATTTTTAACGTGTCTGTTTATTTCTCTTATTTTTGTACGTTTTAATATCTATGAATATCAATAAAATTAAAATAGATATTTACCTAGTTTTCTATACATATAATAAGAATGTAAATCTAATGTATCTATACTTTTTCGATTTTCGTGGAAAAAAATGTTGCAGGTAGAAGTAATGGAATACATTTCAATCATTTTTAGAAATGTCTGTTTGTATGAGCACGCATCATCTAAAGTACTGAATTCACAATAAAACCTCAACATGAATATCATAAAGCATATCCTCAGGAGCAATTAGTTTGATTAAAATAGGTGCACTCTATTAAAAATTATTGTAATTTGAATGACGACTGGAGTTAAGTACGAGAGAAGAGTCGTGATCTATACCATACATATAATAAAAATGAAATTTCTGAATGTAATATCAAAATAAAAAGTAATTCAAGCCATTTTAGTTTATACTAGCTGTTAACTGTGGCTTCGCCCACAGTACTATCTCCAAAACGGTTAGACCGATCTTGACGAAACTTTCATTGGCCCATAGCTGACCTTATAAAAAGTAATTCAAGCAATTTTAGTTTATACTAACTGTTAACCGTGGCTTCGCTCGTAGATCTTCACAAGACTTACTGGCTGATAGTTGACTGTATAAAAAATAATTTAGGCAATTCTAGTTTATACTAGCTGTTGACCGTGGCTTCGTCCACAGTACTCTTACCAAAACGGTTAGATAGATTTTCATGGGACTTTCATTGGTAGACTGCGAACCTTATAAAAAGTAATTGAGGTTATTCTATTTTAGATTAGCTGTTATCAGCGACTTTGTATGAAATTTAGAAAGATTTCAAGTCAATCTATATTTTTAATTAGAGAAATAATTATCAGCTTATTGTTAACAATTCGACATTATAATTATTAGTAACTTTGAAGATAGAAGAGGTCTTCCTAATAAGATCTTACACCATATACGTAATATGTAAAGAGTTCCATAATATAATTAGTACTGTAGTCCGGTGAAGCTGTTAGACCTTACTAGGTCATAGCATAGTCAGTTCAAAAAAAATAATAATACAATTTCTTGCGGAACAGACAAGCGTTTATTTTTTGTATACTCAGAAAATCATAATTATACTTACAATGTATCTATACATATAATGAAATGAAGTGTCTGTTTGTAATATCAAAATAAATAAAAAATACCGATTGGGTATGAAAGTATACACGCTGCTGATAACAAAAATGCAATTTTTAAATTTTTTGTCGGTCTATCTATTTGTTCGAACTTTGAAGATAGAAGAGGTCCTCCTAATAAGACCTTAGACCATAAACGTATTAAGTACGTAAAGAGTTCCATAATACAATTTCTTGCAGAACAGACGAGCGTTTATTTTTTGTAGTCACAATATTGTAATTATAAGGAGAATGTATATTAAATGCAATGTAAATTATTATAATATTATTGTTTCATTACACAGTGTAAGTGAGCACTGAGGTAGTTATATGGTGGGTTAAAATTCCAAATATGTTGCTGTTGGTAAAACTCATTAGGCACGCTGTTAGTATTTATATATCTAATGTTTTTTTTTTATATCATGTAGAAGGCAAACGGACAGTCGGCTCACCTGATGTTAAGTCTCACCACCGTCCAGACACCAGCAACACTAGAGGAGTTGCAAGTGCGTTGCCAGCCTATGTGTGAGGGATTTAAGATAAGAGGGAAGTGGAAGGGAGAGGACAAGTGAGGGGAAGGGGTCTCCGGCACTCTCACTGACCGAACGAAACGCAATAATGCAAGCACTGTTATTTTACGTCGGTTTTCTGTGAGAAGGTGGTACTACCCCGGACGACCCGACCCATTCATGTTGAAACCATTATAGCTTCAACGTGGCTCTACCACTACAAATGTACACGTTACTGTAAGTGGCGTGCGTGTCGTACTTACAATTGTTTATAAAGAGCATTTCTATAATTGTACATAGTTTCACAATTTAATAATTGTTTAATACAATTTCAAAAAACGCGTGCGGTACATCTAGTCTATACTAATATTATAAAGAGGTAAAGTTTGCGAGTTTATGATGTTGTAGGGGGTAATCTCAGGAACTAGTGGTCCGATTTAAAAAAAATCTTACGGTGTTATATAGCTAATTTATAGGTTATAATAATAAGGTTATAGGCTATATACCATCACGCTAGGACCAATAGGTGCGGAGCACCAATGATGAATGTTTCAAAATCATTTTTTTTCTTCGGAGAGGTTGCGCTGCGTGTTAGCGTTAATCTAAAGTAACTATTCTAGGCGGACGAAGTCGTGGGCAGAAGCTAGTATATTATAATAAAAGACTTATAAAAAATATCAATAATTTATTGCTTCTGGTTACATAAAAATGGAGTGCAATAAACTCTTCGACATCAGTCAGGATATAAAAATTAGTTATCCTATGACAAGTGGTATGCGATTCATTAAAATCTTTAAAAAAATAAATTACATCTTATTACTTCAATGCTGTAATATTAAACACTTAGAATTAAAATTTTAAAATATAACAAAAATTAATTTAAAAAAAAATATCAAAAAAACAAAAAGTATTTGAGTTAAATATTATAGTACGTATTAGAATGATCTACAAATGCATGCTTGGTATGTATTGATGCGTCATTTCAATAAATATAGTTTATTTTGAATATTATTCAACCTATGATTAATTACTTTGATATAAAATTTACAAAACAATGTTAACAATTTCCTACAATATTATATCTATTGCACTATAAATTGACTGCTGTTTCTGGTAACTAAAAATAAACAAACACTAAAATATCCAAAACCGATAAAACTATTACATAAATTAAAAACTAAATATGATCCCTTTTTAAATTATTTAACAACCATGTTACAAATATTAATCAGTACGAAAAAACGATTAAACCCTTCAAGGATTGAATGACCACGATTTTAAAGTCATAAATTTGGACCAAAGATTATATTCCATAATATACGTTTAAGCAACGTTACCATTCACAACAATAAACTACACAATAAAACTTTCTTGGCCATAAACCTAATATTTGAGTTTATGATAATATGTCATTTTCGTAACGAAATAACTTATATAAAAAAATCTTAATATAATAATACAAATCTTAATTTTGTTATTATTCCAAGACCTAAGGAATGATATTTTGGAATGATTAAATATAAATGAATGTTTATAAATATTTTCTGGTACATACGTAATTTTGTTTTCGAAAACGTAATTTGAAAATGTATATTATTCTTTGTTCCTTTAAGAGATATTTTTCCTTAAAACTTAAAAAAATCACAACATCATGTTCACAGTTCAGGATTGGGTATCTCAGTGGGACCACCTTTTTTTATTACTTTTAATGTTTCTGTGTTTGGTTTTTTTGTGTCTGATTGTATGTCTTCCTTAATAGGAATTTGTTTAGAAGTTGGCTTTTGATTGTTTTTGTTAGTTTCACCAAGTTTCGAAGGTTGAGCTGTTTTAATTTCAGGCTCCAGAGTTGGTTTCGATTCAGATTTGGGAGCTGTTTCGGATTTAGGCGAAGGTACATTTTCAGGCTTAGCTGATGGTTTGCTTTCAGGTTTAGGAGTTGGTTTAGTCTCAGGTGTAGGAGTTGGTTTAGTCTCAGGTGTAGGAGTTGGTTTAGTCTCAGGTTTAGGGGTTGGTTTAGTCTCTGGTGTAGGAGTTCGTTTAGTCTCAGATGTAGGAGTTGGCTTGGATTCTGGTTTTGGTGTCACTTTTATCTCAGGTTTAGGAGTTGGTTTTGGTTCTGGTTTAGGTGTTACATTTATCTCAGGTTTAGGAGTTGGTTTAGTCTCAGATGTAGGAGTTAGTTTGGATTCTGGTTTTGGTGTCACTTTTATCTCAGGTTTAGGAGTTGGTTTCGGTTCGGGTTTAGGTGTTACTTTTACCTCGGGTTTGGGAGTTGGTTTAAATTCAGGTTTAGGAGTCGGTTTCGGTTTAGGTGTCACTTTTATTTCAGGTGTAGGAGTTGGTTTAGTTTCAGGTTTAGGAGTCGGTTTTGGTTCTGGCGTAGGCGTCTCTTTTACCTCAGGTTTTGTAGTAGTTTTGACAGGTTCAGTGGGTGTAGGTTGAGTCACGGGTTTTACGGTTTCAGGTAGAGTTTGTTTGTTTTCAGTAATAGGCTTCTTTTCATTGGGTTGCTGAGATGGAGATTTTGTAATTTCGACGGGCTTCATCTGTTGTGGCGTAGGTTGGGATTCTACAGGTTTTACTACTTTAGGTACACCCTTTTCTTTTTCTATAGTCGGTACTTCCGGAGTATTAGATTTAATATCATTGACCTTAATCTGTTCAGGTTTTTCTATAACTTTGGGATTTTGCTTTTCAATTTTTATGGCACTAAACGCTTGCAATAAAGCAGGTGGTGCTGGAATCGATCCAATGAAATTTTGAGTTTGTGGATTACCTGTACACAATTTACCATTGTAAACAATTCCATCACTAATATGGTTTAAACTACTATCTGTATTAAAATATGATGCTACAATATTGCCATTCCAGTCCAACTGCAATAATCCAGATGAGTTGGGTACAAATCCTGATAAACTACGGAAGTGTCCAATCTGCAATAGATTTAAGCAATATTAATATCCCAATATGTTTTAAAGGCTTGTTAGGCGAGAATAGTTACTAACATTATAAACAATTTCTTCAAATATAAAATGCGGATAAAAATTATTCAGATATTCAAATGGTATTTCAATTAGTCTCTGCAAACGTGCAAGGAATTTTCTGACAAGTGGTGTTTCAGCCATAGTTCGTGTGATGACTGGATATTTCTCATCAAATACTGTGTATAATCCCACTAATACGCCAGATTTGTCAGGAAGAGCGCGAACATTGTCTGGGAAACCTGTAAATTTTGAAATAAAATAATATATACATATATTAGCTAATATGTAACTATATTATTTAGACATATACATTATCTACCTTTGTGCAAGAAAAATTGACCACCTGTGCAAACATTTTAGTATTCTATTTATATAGCATATATTATATAAACTTTGTTAAATAACAATAATTTATATATTATATAGGTAATTAACTTTAATGTTTTTTTCTCGAGCTGATTACACTATTGACCTAGCAAGGTCGTAACAGCTTCATCAGACTACAAGGAAACTTAGGCTGGGTTGCACCAAAATGTCAGTTATTGTAATTGTTAAAGTTAACTATAACAATGACAAGAGCCACTGACAGCTACATTTACCAAAACCAATTGCACCATCAAACGTTTTGTAATAGTTAAAGTTATTAGGGTTACTGCGTAAATAATGCAATTAGTCCCTAAAATCATAGAGGGTAACATTTTTTACTTTGCAAGTCTTTGTTATATCTGTCACCAGATGATCCTTGCGCGCAAAAATCATTGCGTTTTAAATACTTTCCTTTATTATTTACTTTGCATTTGTTTCTGTGAAGTTGTATATTAGATATTTGAGTATTGATATGTTTATATAAATGGTTAATTTGGACAAAAGTAATTCAAGTATATCATATGTTCTTATTATATTATATATTATATTTAGTGCTGCATATTCAATTTTAGAAACGCATGAATAGAACAGTACATCCTTCATAGTTTACATGATGTTTACATTACACAAGTTAGCAGTTTTAACAAGTGCTCTATAAAGTACTAAACCTATGCATATATTATTTTTTTAGAAAACTGAAATATGTTTAAGAATATTTTTTTGTCACCGTTTGTGAACTGGTGAGCTCCAGGAATATTAATTTTCAACCTTAGAAGCAAATCATGTTTAAATGTACTAACATTGTCATAGAAACAATTATTTTGAACTTCCCACAGAATTTCTCACAGTAATGATATATATTCTAAAGTTTTAACTAGTAAACAAGACAACCCATTCAAAAATTGACAATAACAATAATGATAACCGGCTAACATCGAGCCGTAATAGTTTACGTTAAATCGTGACGTCATTTTAACTATTGTCAACTCATGCAATCCATTTTTTGCCTAACAATAACTTTGACCAAATTTTTGTCTTTAACATTGACTGGTGCAATTCAGCCTTAGAAACTAATATGCATTTTTAATATACCAATATTGTGTGCAGAAAATATACTCATTACATATACAAGAAAGATTACAAAAATATAATAAGACTAGAGTCTAGAATGATACTTAGAAAAGCTTACATGTAGAAATAAGAAATTAAATATGTATTTTATGAGATTTTCAACATTTAGACATAAGTTTTTTATTTCTTCTATTTGAACTTTCTATGTTGTCAATCTAAATTTAACACATTCCCAGGCGATTTTTGTTCCTTAAAGGGGCCCAAATTCGACTCTCAGCACACCATAACGTAAATAAGCGACAAGCAGCAATATAAACAATGTACGCAATATTATCATATTATTATCTTCAATTTATCACAAAGTATAAATTTATCTTCAATTTACCCTAAAATTTTTTGTGTCAAGAATGTGATAACTTCTTCCTTTGGAGGACTATCTGGAATCTCACTGCAGTTATTACAGATCTTATTTTTTATCGAGAATACATTTTTTGTGTTAGTATATTTTTAACGAAAACGATTCAACATAGTAAGGTAGTCCGGTGAAGCTGTTAAGACCTTGCTGGGACAATAGCGTAGACATTTCGAAAAAAAAAAAAAATTCAACATAGTATAATATGATATTCTATTTAAATTAATAAAATACTGCAGTATAATATATATTTCTAGTATTTCTATGTAGTATAACCTACATCATATATTTATATTTGAGTGCTTTTTCCATTAAATTTATTTTAAAGATCGCAATAAAAATCCTATTCGTTTCAACAAGAGCTTCACCCAAATTTTGTAACAGGGTCCCCACAGAAGCAAACCTATCACCCACATATGGGTGATGTGGTAAGGAAAGTGTTAGAGCATACTAATATTTGAACAAATTTATAAAATGTAAATAAGCACTAATTCTTACATCATATACATTCAGTAATGTTATTGTTACCCACATAAATACCACTTACCAGGTAAACCAGACACAAAGACCTCAGATTTCCCTTTCTTAGCTCCATCAATATAATACTTAATAAGTCTTAAACGGATGGTTTCAGAGACTATCAAAAATTGGCCATCATGTGACAATTCTACCCCATTTGCGAACCAAAGATTGTCAAGGAGAACTTTACTTTCATTTTTGGCTGAATTGTAATGGAATAATCTAAAAAAAAAATCATGAATATTAGAATTTTAACCAATATTATAGTAATTTATTCTGTAAATATATTAACCTTCCAGATGGATCTGCAAGTACGCTTAACCCTCCGTCTTTTAGATGGAAGTCGCTTGATGAATCAGTCCAGTAAAAATCGCCATTTTTAGCCAGAGTCATCGAATTAAATAATTTAGGTTTTCTCCCTTCAATAGGCACTTGTGGTGATACTAAAAGCTGTTTTTTGTCTGTTTTCAAATCAACTTTCCAGATACCATAGTATGCATCAGCTACATATAATGTGTTTGTTCTTTCATCAATTTGAAAACCTAAAGGTCTTCCACATATATGTTCTTGTGGTAGACCAGCTATAAAAAAAAAAAAACATAAAATCCATATTTATAATACCACTTTCTTTAAATAGCATTCAGTGTTAAAAATCATGTTAATAATTAACATATATGATTTATATAATAATTATTAGTGATGTGTAGTGAAGTCACATCTATTGAGAAATTTGTAAAAAAGAGTTGAAAAGGGACCAATGGTGAATGAAAATATGGATGAAATTAGACTACCAAGAAATGTCCTTGCAATAATCACAGTATTTGGGAACATAAAGAACCATAGATACTATTTTAAATTGGCAGAAAATTATGATCTAGAATGATTATTATGTGTGTACCTATCCCTTTAGCACTGTAGATTCTTATTGATATATTATTAGTAGTTTTAGCATGGTTTCATGTATTGTGTCAGATTTATGTGTTTTTAATAAAAACTAAGTTGTCTCTGAGAAATTTGAACCTTTTTTTTAATTATAAACATTTAGCAACTAAAGGATTTCTCAGATAATTATTTAGGCTATATATCCTTTGATAAATATAGATTAACAAAAATCTGATCTTTTGAACATTAGATAACCTAATCACTAATAATAATCACAATGTAATAGATAAAAATATCAGCTATTGCTTTTAAATTTGAGTGAAAGTAACTGTAAAGTGAATTGGCAGCACTACTCACTGCATGGTTGTCCAATTTTAGTAACAAATGTAATGTAGCCTCCTGGCGAAACTTTCACTATTTCACCTGTAGCCACACTTGTATACAATTCACCATTGTATACTTGAAAAGCCTCCGGTCCAACAAGTTTATCATCATAAAGTTTTTCAGCATTATTTAACAAATTATTAAGAGCTAAGGATCCAGTTCTCTGTTGAGTGGGCTCTAATCTAGAATGTATAAAATATATGTAAAAAAATAAATGACTACAAATAAAACATTACAATAATAAACACTCACTGGATTGATGTAAACTTTGTATAGGGTGGTAAATTTGGTATAACAATAATAATTGCAACAAATATAGCAAAATATAACAACAATTTTATTAATAATCTGATAAGTCCCAAGATTAGTCCCATTTCGGAATTTTGTACCTGTAATAAAACAGAAAATAAATTTTACAATAGAGGTATAACTTTCATTTCATATGTAAACAAAAGAAGAATACATGATAACAGATGTGTTGGTGATTTTGGTTACGAAATATTGAGTATTATATAGTTCAAAATAATATATGCTGTTTTTAATCGCTAATAAAGCCTATGATCAATCACTATATTTAAATGACTTGGTTTACATACTTTTATTCTAAGCAAATCTCGATAACCGTTAGTTTTTCATAGCCTAATATAATGAAAATAAAACAACTATAGCGATGGTTGAACAATGTAAAAATATGAAAGTAAAATCACCGGTTGAAATAAATAAAAAGAAAGTCACGGTTTATTATTAAATTATGTATTATATGAAAAAAAAAATATTCATTACCTTCAACGTATGTATATACCACAATTCTATTTTTAATTTGATGAAACGTGGATCAAAATGAAAGACACACCGCGTGCACCGTATACGATTGCACTTTGCATTGATGACAGGTGGTGACAAGGACAATATCAAACA
>JACEII010000049.1:376607-405835 GCA_014332785.1 Antheraea mylitta | reverse complement strand
GTACTTACATGAAAATGGAATTAAACCCATAGAGATCTAGATATTTGCAAAAATCCTATTTCTATAATATTTGACATTGATATTATATTAAGTCGCGCCACGAGATTTCCTGAGACCTTTGAAACAACTTTGAAATTGGTAAAATACAGGTTTATAATAGTTAACAAGAAATTATCTCTCATTCAGAGGTGAAACTCTTAATATGACTGGAGTAAGTATCTATATAGGAAAACTTCCTAAACCACTACCATTTTTTTCATTGCGTAAATCCTTCTTCATAATTTTATTTTCATTTTTCCGCTAAAACTTTAAAATCTCTAAATTCAAGAAAAACCCATAAGTCTTGTATCAGAAGAAAGGAGATACGAATGGTTTAGTCAAAGTCACACAGTATGAAGCTGGCACTTTCACACTGCAATATTGTACTGACATAAATATTACGCGCGTAAATGGTGTAGCAATAATGGAGCGGGAATGTAGTTCGGTGAAGCTGTTATATATGTGTATATCCTTTTAAAAATTTCATGTTACTTTTAGTAGCACTATTAGTTTAAACTGTGCGTTTTTTGTCAATTACTGTGAGAGTTTTATTTAGTTTAAAAGATTCTTTTAAGCTATCCGGATATTTAGGTAATTCTGAGTATGGTTAAGGAAAAATGTGAGATTAACATCTGGCAATACTGCATTTATCTTTCTTTTGTGTTTGTTCGCCATTCTGGTCGTGTTTCCCTCTTGAGGGTCTTGAGAAACAAATTATTTGAGCATCATGGGGCACGCAAATATCTGGTATTCACACCCTCGTAGATACGGACAGGGTTCTCGTTCATGGTAGATATTTACATTTGGTTATGCAGAGATTAAAATGTTAATTCTATTGGTTAGAACACGTGTTCAAGATATAATTTACTGATTTCAGCCGGGCCTGCTCAAACAGACATGGTCTCATTCGTAAATATGGACTGAATATCTGCAGGCAATGCTTCCGGGAGTATGCGCATGACATTGGATTCAAAAAGGTATCTATTATTTTTACACCAAAAATATTTTAATCATGTTCGTTAGCTTTATTTTTAAGAAGCTTCATTTACAAAATAAAATTTGAAGTACCTTTTTAACTTTAGGGTATTTCGTATTTTTTATAAAATTGTGATTTGAACTTCTATTATTTCTACATACTTCCTATAAAGAGGAAGACTTCTAACATCATCCAACGGACACTAATGAATGCTTTTGTATCTGTGAGTAATTTGTAACTATGACTGCGTTCCAGTAGAAGCTCACAACGCTCACGACCGCGAGTTTTCCCGTTACACTAGCTCTAGAGCGTTACAATCGTACACACTAGTGGAACACATTTATAAGCGTTTTGAGCGTTCAGATAAATAATAGAAATGACTACCTAGAAAAAATAAAGCAAAAGCTTTAAGAAGTTACCTTACAATTTATGTCTTAACAGTAAATTCGAATTATTATTAAATTGATTTAAGTATATTAAAAAAACAATGTATAATTTATTTTTTTAATTTTAATTATCATAAAAACATAAAAAATGAACTTTTTGGTCAAACGAATAACATTAAATTACCATGAAATAATTACAAATTCATTTCTATATTTTTCAAAAGGAGTAAAATTATCAAAACTTAATTAAAATATTTTATTTCATATTTCATTTATGTATTTAATTGAATACAATATGTTATATAATTCTTTACCATGTCAAATAATGACATTTTTACAGTCGCCATCTTTATTAAGGATCCCGCCAATTTTGTAAACGCTCATGTCGACCCACCTCCAGAAATGGGGCGTCGTGAACTTCGCGTGAGCGTATGTTATAACGTTATCAATGACGTTTTCGGCACGACCGCATTGCTCGCGGTTGTCTAGTGGAATGGCGAAAAGGGTGTTGTAAGCGTTGTGAACGTCTAATGGAACGCGCTCTATATTATATGTGTTAAAATTTTGTTGTGTTATAAATTATTATTATTGTTAAATGCTCTATAGTTTTTGGTTTGGTGTTGTTAACGAGTGGGTGCTTAATCTATTAAACTATACGCTACTAGGCCTTATATCCACATGCATCAATCAATGACACCAAATGATGTATTGTATAATGAATACATGATATCATGTGTCTGTATGATGTAATAGAAGTAATACAAATTCAATTGAAATATATGTACAGTAAATATTCAAATTTTTGCACAAAAAAATAGTTACTCACTATAGGGATACATTTACAAAACCATGGAACCCATGAGTTATATGATGTCTTATTATCATATTCTATATAAGTCAAAATCATTTGCTTTTTTTTCGAAATGACTATGCTATTGACCCAGCAAGGTCTTAACAGCTTCACCGGACTACTAAGGTGAGCGCTTAAGGCACTCAATTTGCTGAATGTATGTAATCTCATCACTTTGGGATGACTGTTTTTCCTTATGTAATTGCCAGGACAAGATGCACATGAAAGAATATGTTTAAAAGATTGCATGAGAAAGTGAAAAATGTGAAATAAACATTTTCCATATCATTTTCTTTATTAATAGATCTGTGTAAAGAAGAGGTGTGCAGTTAGTTTATATTGAAACAATTTGAAACTTTAAAAACATTTATTTTATTATTAAATATTGAAATGGTATTTACAGTATAAGTAAAAGAAATGGATATTATAACAAGGATAGGCACGACAAGACACTGAAATACATTTTATTTTAGCATTTGTGAGCTTTCATTAGCTTCTTCAAGTTAGGATCCATTTATATAGTATTAAGTCAATAGAAAGTGCTCTTCTTCATTATATAACTTAAACAATTAATATTTTCTATTGTATATTATTACTGATAAAAGCTGTAGTTAACCTTAGATAATCTTGCTAGGTCTATAGCATAGTCAGTTCGAAATAAAAAATTGATAAAAGGAGTCATTATTATAAGCTGTCATGTGATAACTTAAGTGTTCTAAGGAAAAGGTGACTCCTTTGTTAGAATGTTCCAAAGAGTTTATTAACACTAAGAATTACATGCTCTGTATTATTATTTTTAATTCACATGTGCACACTAATCAAATGTCGCAAATACAAATTACACATTGCACAATGTTATGTTTATGAATAGAAAATACAGGCTAAAATATGATAGTGTAAAATTGTTTGAAATAATATTGAATTTAGTCAATACTCTGAATTCTTAATGAATTATATAAAATAAGTTTGAGCTGCATTAGATTTAGTTTTTTTTTATTATGGTTACAAGACTCACACACACTTCAAGTTGTTGAAGTATTAACAAATGTTATAATACTGAACTAATCCTTAATTTTTTCTTTGTTTCAGCTGGACTAAGCTTGATAAAATAAAATTTTAATATAAGTAAAAAGTTGTTTCAATGTTACTTCAACCGGAATAAATAAATCCTTAAAATAAAGGAAGATTTTTTTTTTATAAATAATTTTAATACATAATCTGTACAAAAGTAAAAAATGATGTGTAGAAAATGTAACAAATGATACACTCGATAATTTAGATGTTATTTCTGTTTGCTTGTGCCAATCGTATGTTGCCAAGTGTGTTTCCGACTCTCTGAAAATAATTCAAATTATCATTTAAATAAATCTGAAATTATTCTCATGTTCACATTTCAAAACAAACCTGTCTGCAGTTATCATTAAGCTTTTTGACAACACTGAATATAGCTGAAAGTTCAGGTTTGTGCATAATGTCGCCAAATACAGATCAAAGTTTTAAAATATTATAGTTATCGAAAATTGGCATTATTTATCCTTAAATTATCTTGATGTCGTAGGTATAATATGAACATAAACCAAAATTTTTGTTCTGCACAGCTATATATTTAGAGTGGTCAGAAAGTTTGATGCAAATTCTGCACCTTTTGTTTGAAGTATATTTTTTTTATACTCTTAAGTAATAGTTCTTTTCTTCAGATACATATTAAAAGGTATTTCATAGGGAGTAGAGAATTATAAAAAGAGTTGTTAAGATAAATTTAATGATTCTATCGTATTTGCATCACAGATATGAGAAATTTACCTCAGTTTTCGAATACCTACTTAAACTTATTTTCTTACTCATTACTATTAAACGTTTGAACTACTTTTCGAGGCTCCGTAGCCACAGTTTATGAATGGGGTTTAACTCTTTGTTAAAGTTGTAATTAAAGATAGAGACTTGTAATGGTAGTACCAACAAATATAATTTGCGTGATTATCTATTTGTGAAGGAGTTCTTTAATTTGTTCGCATATTACTTTATATCTAATCACTACATATAAAACAAAAAGTCCTCCAGCCCGTCTGTCTATTCGCAATAGACTCAAAAACTATTGAACGCGGCCAAGATTTTTTTGTAAATCCGGTGAAATATTTTGTTGGAAGTATCTAAAAAAGTCAAGCTATCCAGGAGCTTTCGTCGATATCTTTGCCTATTCCCTTTGAGATATAACAAAACAGTCAAGGTCATAAGCGACGAAGTCGCGGGTATCTGCTAATATTTTAATAAATTACCTGTGTGACTCCTGCTAACAACGAGAGCAAGCTACGTTGTGGGGGTCGGCAATGTTTCTTGCCTCCTTCAGCGCAGCATAAGTTTGGGAAGCAATCTACACTGGAGCTGCATTTTTGTGGGAATAGATCATACTGTGGAGGTGCTGTACATTGCAAGTACTGCTCGAGCATACGCACAGCTGAAAAGGAATGTATTTAATAAATACTCTCTCATATATTAATTTTATATTTCACCTGGAACAAAGTGTTATAGTGTTCTGAAAATTTCTTTGTTCCGTGATATATTCTTACATAATTAGTGCCTGTTGTGACAATTTTATTTTTTGCGATGATGTCCAGGTTTCGTTTTGTTTGATATAAGTAGATATATATGATTTATGTGGAAGGTCCGTGCCTTGACTTTGAATATTTATAATAATTAATTTACCTCAAATGATTAGTCCATGTTAAGTATTTCAGTTTTATATTGCGGTAGTATTTCAGAAAATATATTTTTAACAATGTGGTACCCAGACTTCTTTCTCGTGATATAATCGTTTTACTGTTTCATGGAAACTATATACATGTTTTATCTGGATTAATTATAGGATGTTTTTTTTCATTGTAATTTATTAATTGCTGCTTAACCTTTTTACTGGTTTGAACTTACCTTTGTTGTTACATTTTATCATGTGTTTATTTTTATTTTTTAATTGTTATTTTATTATTACTGATTTTAAGCTACCATTGTCCAAATTTATCATGACTGCTTAGGTTAAATGTAAGAGTATAATGATATACATATAACTTAGACTATACTTTGAAAAGTCGTCTAAATTCCAGTAAAATGTCTCGTCAAAATCGGTTCAACTGTTCGGAGATTTGCCAGGTGAAAAAACTGGCACTTTGCGTTTTTTTTATATGTATAGATACAAATAGGACAAAATGTGTTATCGTTATCAACTAACGTCCATCAATTTGATTGGCTATGGGCACAAGGTCAAGTCGAGCCCGAGCAGTGCGGCAGTAGGAGCGGGTTCCGTCTGGACAACAGATACGTGGCCAGCAGTCTGCATCCGTTTTACAGGACTGAACCTCGAACAATAGTTCTCCCAGTGGCGCACTCGGACACTCTCGAGGAACAACACCTAGGAGAGCTGTGAAACATTCAATTTAACAATCGATTGTCAGTCTAGTGGTCGTTGGTAAATTTTTCAAAACAAGTTAAAATTCATTACGCAATAGTTTTGGACTGGTTGAATCACATGGTAGCGTTATTGCATTAAACTCATTATAATACTTTAGTATATTAATAAAAAGCCAACCGTAAAATGTCGTCACCAAATACAATTGTCGAATAAAATGTACTGTGAACGAGGACTCTAGAAACTGGTAACTTAGCTGTAAAATTATAAAATGTATTTCATCGTATACTTTAGAAGTATAAAACTAAATATTAGAGTTTTTGGCGGGATTTTAGTCTGTCATGTAGTGGATTTTATAATTTATTCATTATCTTGTGTTATTTGACTCTATATTGTGTAAATTTGGTGGTGTTTTACATAATATAGTTAGTTTCTTGTGCATAAGTGAAGTGAATGAAAAATAATACTACGGAGCATGAAATTCTGAGATGCCACAACAACCCCCTTAAAAGGTTCTAGCAAGGGATCCACTATCTTGTTAGAATATTGATTCACACGATGCTTAATATTGAAATGATCGCACGACGCTTGTGATATTGACTACGTGATAATGACAGTAATAATCAGAATGATTGATTGCCAAATATAAAGTAAAAAAAAAACGAAATATGTAATTATAATTTATAATTGTTATAGTTATCATACCCAGTGATGCAGCTAAGGAGGAAATTAGAGGTCACCTCTGTTGTAGCTAATTTGTGGTGGTCACTGGACCGTAAAAATCTTAACATTAATCATAATAAGTATCTAAATGGAGAAGGATCAAGAAGCTCGACACATTTTACCTTTTCTGCTCTAAACTTTCAAAAACGTCATTTGTGGATCTGTGTACTAGTTATGCTAGATCTATGCCACTTATATTTCCTAATTATCTGCATATTATTAAGCATTAGCTTATTAATAGACATTGTAATCTAAAGCGACTGAATTTTGATCGTCTATTGGATGCAAGTGAAACTTATTCGTATATTGTGCTATTACCGCCTTAATTTTTTTTTCTCGAACTGACTACTCTTTTTGCCTAGCACAAGGCCTTAACAGCTGCAACGAACTACGTCATCACATAATAGGTTATCATCCACTGGCAACAATGCAAGTACCATGAAAATTTATGAGATGACGCTATATATTTTATATTTTGTAGGTGGTAGAGCCCCGCTGAAGCTATTTTTGGTTTCAGCATGAATGGGTCGGCTCCTCCGGGGTAGTACCACCCCTCTCACAAATAACCGACGTGAAATAACAGTGCTTGCATTGTTGTGTTTCGTTCGGTCAGTGAGAGAGCCGGAGGTCCACGTCCCTTTCTCTTTCCTTCCCTTTCCTTCCCCTCCCCCTTCTCCCATATACAGGCTGGCAACGCACTTGCGACGTCCCTGATGTCGCTAGTGTCTATGGACTGTGGTGATCACTTAACATCACGTGAACCACCAGTTCGTTTGCCTCCTTTGATATAAAAAAAAAAATATATATAAAACAATGATTATTTATAAAAATGTTTTTTGTGTAGAATCGCTTTTTTTTCAGGGAAAACGCCTATTTAAAGCAAAATCTTACTTAAATTCAAAGCGTTAGAGTAGTTTTCGAGTTACACTAAATAAATATACAGATATACATAAGAATTGCGAATTTAAAGTTAGAAAAACAAATTTTTTGCATTACAATATGGTTTTTTTTTCTTTTTTCTCGAACTGACAACGCTGTTGACCTAGCAAGGTTTCAACAGCTTCACAAATTAGAATATGCGGTTGCTAGTTGTATACCTTTATATAAGGTACTCTGTGGTACAGCTCAACCTGATTTTTTGGGTAATAAACAAACTAAACTGGGAGCTCTTGCTGGAAAAACTTAAAAAGGTGTTATGGATAGAGTTCAAGGAACTCGATTCGAACTGGTGTGAAACTATTTTCTTTTTTATCTCATTACTTTTTTTTTCGAAATGACTACGCTATTGACCCAGCAAGGTCTTAATATCTTCACCGGATTATTAAGGCGAGCGCTTAAGGCACTCAGCCGATTTTATTTTGGCAACCAGCTCAAGGGTGCACGGCACACCTCGGCTTGGCTGTTGCATGTTGCATGCAAAATCGCGACCTGTCTTAGCTAACCAATATGTATGAGTTGTTGAAACGTATATGTGTACCGAGCATACACGCCTCAACAACTCCTCCATATATTTATTATCGCAAAATTGAGAGTTTTTAAGTTCGATAAGGGAAAAAAGTAAACCCTTCCACTTTCATGTGTAAGCGTGTAGTCGTGTACGTGTGTGGAGGTGATCGTGTAGTGTTGTAGCAGTGATGTATATTTATTTGTCACCGTATCGCGCAAGCAACGCACTCAAGGGCTCCCTACCGAGGGATCGAACCTAGGCTTGAGCCGCTGCCGTGGGAGGCCTAATCGGGTGTGCGGGAGAGCTATCTCATTACCTTGGTTCTGTTCTTTATCTAAAACTATCTTAAACTCGTGGCATTGCTGACGTTAATCAAAATTTGATTTTGTGTATGTATGCGATACGAGTGAAAGAGCGGCTAGTTGAATACGCACTAACTTTATTATAATAGGCAACAGTGACCGGAGTCACTCTATATATGTACACTCTACATATATGTATGGTATATATATACATAAGCAATAATAAATTACTTCTGCATGAAAATATATTTTTGCAAAATTACAGGTACAAATTAGCATACAACATGCGCTAAATAGTTTCCTCGATAATTATTCCTGTTAAACTCTGCTAATTCTATTGGAAATCAGGTAAATTTCTAAACGGATATACCAAAAAAATGATTTCCTCTACAAGCGTAATTGAATAATATTCAGCTTGCTTTTAACTTACGAGTTGGAAGTATATGATACATTAGTATTATATGCTCTCATATATGGTATATCAATATGATCAACAGTGTAGAGTGAATATCAAGTATTTAATTATAAAATGCTCTTAACACAGTGACGCGGACGCAAGGTTGCTTTCTTAACCGACTTTAAAATGGAGGTGTTCAATTCGTTTGTATCTTTTTTTATTCATTTTTTTTTTATTTGTTTTAATTTCAAACTTTGATTTTGGAGATATTTCAAGTAAATTCTAAAAATCGAATGGGAATCGTAGTCTGGTGAAGCTGTTAAGACCTTGCTAGGTCAATAGCGTAGTCAGTTCGAAAAAACAATCGAATGGGAAATGGAGAGTAATTGAGATAGTGATAGGTTTATGCGAAGACTAAATCAAGTCCTACTATATACAACAATGGTCTAGGACATTCTAGTGAATTTATTAGAGTACAGTGTTTGAAGTTGGTTTTATTTATTTTACAATAAAATAGCTTATTTATTGAAGTAAGAAATCACTATGTATGATAATAAATTTGCGAATTGGAGGAATGGTTTTTTTTATATCAAAGGAGGCAAACGAACTTGTGGGTCACGTGATGATAAGTGATCACCACCGTCCATAGACACTAGCGATATCAGGAGAGTCATAAGTGTGTTGCCAGCTTGTATATGGGAGAGAGGGGAGGGTAAGGAAAGAGGAAGGGAGGTGGGCCTCCGGCGCTCTCACTGACCGAACGAAACACAACAATGCAAGCACTGTTATTTCACGTCGGTTTTCTGTGAGAGGGGTGGTACTACCCCGGACGAGCCGACCCATTCATGCTGAAACCAGTAATAGCTTCAGCGCGGCTCTACCACCTAGAGTATTAGATTGAAGATATTAGAAATAGATTGAAATGAATTTTATAATAGATTCAATCTTGTGTGGACGCCTTTACACTTGAATTATTATATAAGTACATAGACACAGGGGTACTGATAGTACGTAATCTTGCCCGTACGATAAAAAAAAAAACATTGTCTTCTCATCTCAACAATCTAATATTTAATGGAATATTGACATCTTCGAACATATTTGTTTTTCATGTAAGTTTCAATATATGTAAGTGTCAATCATACAATTTCTTATTAATAAATTTATTCCATATAGAACTTAAAAAAGCCGATGTAAAATAAATTTCAAAGTTTGATATTGCTAATATACATTTAGACTGACGAAGACATTACCTATCTATCTATAATTACGTTCACGTAATATTATAACGTAACAAACAGAGTACATTTGTACATAGGATAAGTAATAAGTAGGTAGAATAAAAATATAATTTGGCGGTCAGTGGAGTGTTATTCTGTTATGTATTAGCTTTTTTTTATTACAACTATATGCCTTCCATGTTTATACACGAAGTCATCATAGGACGAAACTGTATCAAACAGAACAGTTACCTGTTTGATAATGGCATTAATATTTCATAGATTTTAGCGTTTGACCGCAACCTTATTTGTAGTCCGGTGAAGCAGCCAAGACCAGCTAGGTCAATAGTGTAATCAGTTCGAAAAAAAAAAACCGCAACTTTATCTTGTGTTAAATAACGATGTGATTTGATGATAAACACGCTACACATAAAGGCGACGTGCTCTCCAGGTGCCGAAACACATCTGTAGATGCTTGGACACAGGTTTTAAATTGAGGGTTATAGCTAGTCAGGCGAACTTAGCCCTACCAACAACTATATCTTATAATTTCATCTGAATGTTCTCCTTCTCTCACCCGATTAGGCCTCCCACGGACCCGATTAGGCCTCCCACGGCAGCGGCTCAAGCCTAGGTTCGATCCCTCGGTAGGGAGCCCTTGAGTGCGTTGCTTGCGCGATGCGGTGACACACAAATATACATCACTGCTACAACACTACACGATCATCCCCACACACGTGCACGCCTACACGCTTACACATGTAAGTGGAAGGGTTTACTTTTTCCCTTATCGAACTGAAAAACTCTCAATTTTCCGATAATAAATATATGGAGGAGTTGTTGAGGCGTGTATGCTTGGTACACATATACGTTTCAACAACTCATACATATATGAATAGTTAGCTAGGTTAGCTAAGATAGGTCGCGATTTTGCATGCAACAGGCAACAGCCAAGCCGAGGTGTGCCGTGCACTCTTGAGCTGGTTACCAAAATAAAATCGGCTGAGTGCCTTAAGCGCTCGCCTTAGTAGTCCGGTGAAGCTGTTAAGACCTTGCTGGGTCAACAGCGTAGACATTTCGAAAAAAAAAAAAATTCTCCTCAGAAAGCTTCGATTTAGTTTTAATAATTATTTACCGATTTTTTATAAATATAAATAACCGATTTTTTATATCATAAGAGGCAAACGAACAGGTGGGTCACATGATGTTAAGTAATCACCACCATCCATAATCGCAAGTGCGTTCCAGCCTGTGTTGCGGGAGGGAGGAAGGGATGAGGAGAGATGGGCCTTCGGCGCTCTCACTGAACGAACGAAACGCAACAATGCAAGCACTGTTACTTTACGTTGGTTTTCTGTGAGAGCATGGGCGAACGAGCCGACCTATTCATGCTGAAGCCATAATAGCTGCGGCGTGGCACTACCACCTACAATCAATCGATACGATGTCTGAACACGCTATCAACTAAGTCGACAACGATTGGTTTGTAAAGTAGAAAGACGAAGAGTGATAATAATATGAAATCATATTTACGTTGATGCGTCTGCGGTGCCGATGTTGGTCGTGGGGCAGGCGCGCCTTTGACGCAGCGTTTCTCACAGCAAACCTGGTCGGGGCCACTGCTTGCACGACATTGCGCGTTGTTCTCGCACGGGATTGGGAACAGGATCAGCGGTGACTGCCCAGGTTTGGGGCACACCAGCTTCTGGGTTTTGCCTGCGCTCGCGTAATCCACATTATACTTGTTTATGGTACTAAAGTCGTGTGTGCGTGTATAAGTTACGTCAGCAGTTACGCTATTGCCTACAAACAATACGGAGGCTATGTAGTTCATTACCAGTCGCGATTAAGGTCTCTGATTAAACCTTTAGATTTTGATGTGATTAATTTTACGTTCCTTTTTGTTTCATAATTTTCTTTTGTTTATGCGATTAAAACTGTAAAGAATCTTGTATTTTCTAAATAAATAAAAGACTAATGTAGTCATACATTTGAGTGTATCCGTTTCGCTTAGTCTTTGGTATATTTTTAGTAGCGAGTATTGTTTCAAAATTTGCTAAATTTTGAGCCACACTCTAAACCTTTTATGAAACACTGGCTATCTGTTGTCATATAATATTGTGATGTTCATCTTTTCATCCTATTTCATATTCATTTGTATAAAGGCACATATTAATTTAGTTATTTAATTTAATTTTTAATTTAGTACTAATGTATGTAATTTGTTTTTGTGGACCCTTGTTGTCTGATAAATAAAATAAATAAATAAAATAAATAAACTAGAGTAATCTTATGAATCTATGATGACAGTAATAAACTACTAGTCAGGTAGAATGTATATTATTCTTTTAATTTTTACATCACATTGTAAGGAAAAAATATTAGAAAATTTATTTTTAGCATGATGACTATGTATAAAGGTTTATTTCTTTGCGTATCGGAGAGGAAGTATACGCATCCATTTCATTTAGCCGCAAGTGAGACACCGTATATTTATAGTCTCAAATTATCTTTTGTAAGTTTTTTTGCAAAAATCATCACTTTATATATATGATATTGTGTGTGCAATATAATACAGTTTGTAGATAGTAAGTATATTCAAATAATTCTTACTTGTTTTAATCGGTGCGTTAGTATTAGCTGTTGTTGCTTCAATTCTTTGAATAGGTAATAGTTGTAGGAACGGCAGTGAGATTTCTGTAGTCGTTGTGGTAGTTGGCGGCGGGGGAGGCGGTGGCGGCGGCGTGGTCGTCGTCGTAGTTGTCGAGCTGGTGGTACTCGGAGTTGTAGTTGTGGTTGTAGTCGTTGTAGTGGTGGTCGTGCTCGGTGTTGTTGTAGTCGTGCTTGTGGTTGTACTCGGGGTAGTGCTTGTGGTTGTGGTTGTACTCGGAGTGGTTGTAGTCGAGGTGGTTGTGCTTGGGGTCGTTGTTGTGCTCGGGGTTGTACTTGTGCTTATGCTTATACTTGTACTACTGGGCTCGACTACGCTACTCGGTTTCTGGCGTTTGTTGGTGCTACAAGCGAAACCACTACTTTACTACGTGTTTCCCAACTATATCTAAAGGTTAACTACCATATAAGCTTATTTTATGTTTAGTAACATATAAAAAAAGGATTAACTATAATTAATTATAATAATATATTAAATATAAACTGTGGTCTCTTGAGATTTGTTATTCTTAGGTATACGCAACAGTGACCATTTACATATTACATGTGTTACATGCCTATTTTCCTTATTTTAGAAGGAAGTAGCAAATAAACTAAGTAGTTACATAATTTCTATCGATAAAAATTACGAATATTTGTTACGCAAAAATTACCGGCTTACAATCAACTTATTTGAAATAACTACGCGTGATTATACGCTAAAGGGAAGATCATTCTCATTCTGATTGTAATATTTATATATTAGTAAAATTTTGCACTTTTTTAATTCCAAACTGTGCTAGGTAACCTTTTCAAATATAGAATAAGTTAGGATGCAAGCAACATTGGGAACCGATCCATCCTTGTTGGAAATGTCGAATGTAGGCTCGGATTACTACTCACTAATATTTGCTATAAGCCCGACTCTTTGAAAAAAATAAGAGTAAATTATAATATGTGAGTTTCCTTGTTGGCCACAATTTTTTGTTTTTTCTATAAAAGGGTACAGGTTTATGACGAATATGCATAGTAGAAAAATAAACTATGTGTGGCAATTGACATTCTGTTTAGAGTTGTTATTAAAACTAATAAGTTTAGCAAAATATTGCTAAAACGAAAAACCTGGGACCTCTTAAAATATTTGGTACAGGTCCCACGCTCGCTTAATACTAAATACCGGTCATCCTATAGACCCTATAAGTGTAACGGATAGATAGGTCCTTAGGACGTGGCGCATAAGTGGAAGCTCATTTGGAAATCTCTCAACAGTTCCGAACAGTACTAATAAATTGTTGTTTAAAATATACAATTGTCTACAATTATTCATTTGTTTCTTACTGAATATTGTAAAACGTAAATCAAAAATTCGAATTAAACCGATTATTTATGATTAACACGACAATAATAAATAAATAATTCATGTTTTATACTTTATTTTGACGACCCTGGAAGCGTTGTGTGTTAACTACTAAGAAGGTTTGAAAGTTAAACCGCTTGACACAGTCAATGACCTTTACATGGTCTTAAACTCACCAAGCTGTTGTGAATGTTTTTGCCTACAGTACGTACGGTTACATTCACGGGAAGTTGGTGACTTGTATAGCCATATATACTATGTACACATTAATATTTGTTAATTAATTATTTTTATACAATACTTATTTGATTCTTATTTAGATTGAAGCTTTGTTTTATCTATACTAACTGACCCGTGCCGGTTTCGTTCGGCGGTCTGCGTTAAGGCAGCGTACGTAAGAAACGTTTTCGTTCAACCGTTTTTCCTCCGACTTACTTTGCAAATTTGACTACCACAAAAAGTCTTTTAATTTTTCACTATATATTAATATAGCCTATGACACTCTCAAATAACGTGGCTTTTTATTGGTGAAAGAACTTTGAAAATCGGTTTAGTGGATCCAGATATACAGCCTCACAAACTTTACCTCTTTATAATATTAGAAGATAATACCAGAAATAATAGACTCATCCTTATATGGTGAATGTGACGATTTTATTATATTGTATCAGTTAATTTTATTATCATTTAATATCAATTACATTTTTAGAAACCACAGAAATATTGTAAGGAATAAAGATAAAATATTTATAACAGATTTTAATAATATTCTCTATGCCTCATGCAGAGAAATTCATATCTTAATGTATGCATATTTGTAGCATAGGTATAAGCCTATAGTAATTATGAATTATACTTTCATATATAATAAAATATGAGGAAACATAATGTTAGAGCTTACACACACTCTACATAGACGGAGGAACAAGTTTAATTAATATAATAAAATAATATGATTAATACTTTTCTATATTTTTTTCTTTTTAATCAAATATTTATCTATGTAATAAAACAAAAAATATTATAATTATAGGTTGTTTTTATGAAACTTCCACTTCATGCTTCGTTAATTTTAGATAATAATCTATGAATTTCTAATTCGTGTTGCGATAACTTGGATGTTTGCCATTAAGTACTATTTAAGGTAATTCGTTTCGAAACTTTTTTTTATTCATTGACACCCTGAAATATTCTAAAAATATTGTTTGGTTATTAGAAACTATTAATATAAAATAAACATGAAATTTTCCATACACGTGCGAAGGAGTACAGACAATGATACAATTCATTCAGCAAAAAAAAAATGTTCTTGAGAGATAGAAAAAATTTACATTGACGAGGGCGGAGCCGCGTGCAAATGCTAGTAGTATTAAATATTAAAGTGTTCTAAATTTTTTTTTGCGATGTATACAACAGTATATAAAGGTGTCAGAGAAATACTAAAAAAACGTCGGTACTATGAATACAGTAAGCTGGTGGATGCAGGATTTAAAATATATCTATATTAGATAATAATACTGAAGTTTGTTTACTTCAACATGCTAATCTCAAGAATCACTGGGTCCGATTTCAAAAATTATTTGATTGTTAAATAGCTTATTTATCACGCTAAGATGAATAGGAGCGCAGCACCAATGAATAATGTTTCAAAATCAGGGTAAACGTACGTATTGTTTAAAAATATTTTCAGCTTCTACGTAAACAAAGTCGCGAGTTAAAGTTATCGTTAGTAAGTAACTATTCCACGCTGCCAAGGAAGCTAGTTTACTAATATATTTAATTTACTCTTCGAAATTTATTCAGTGTGTGCAAGTTTTACAATTCACCACACCCATAGTGTAGAAATAATTTGCAAATCTTCTAATTGGGGACCATGAACTATGCATCTTTATATACATAATATTAATTCGAGTTACATTTGAGCTACCTATTACAAAACATGAATGCATCTGCAATATACATTTTTTTCCTTTTACTAATTGGATGATAGAAAGGCAGTTTCAACATCAATTATTGCATCATGTAATCTAAAACATTAAACTTGTATGCAAATTGCTAAGACCATTTTTATTCACGAACTTAAACAACTTGGAGATGGTATGATATAATAAATTATTAGTTTATTTGATTTTTTATTTATGTAGATGGTATGATTATATAAAATATGAAGTAAATTTATCACAGAGAATAATCAAACTGCAATTTTTAGAAGTTCTATGCATAAGGTATATGTGACCATTAAAAAATAATAATTTTTGACTGTACGTATAAAACACTAATTAAGGCATGTAACACATCATATATCATTGCTATTTATCAAATTGAATGAAAAATAATTCATTTATTTGCGATTATCACTAATATTTTTCATATGAAAAAATTAAACGAAATATTATAAAATGTGAATGTATAATGTGTAAAATAAAGTAAAATTATCACACAGAACCTATGAAACTGCTATTTTTAGAAGTTCAATGTATAAGGTATGTATTTATATGTGACCATTACAAAAAAAAAAACACTATTTTTTCATTCTACGTATAAAACACTAATTAAGGGCATGTAACACATCATATATCATTACTATTAATCAGATTAAATGAAAAATAATTTATTTATTACCAATTATTTCTAATATTTTCCATTAAAAAAAATTAATCAAAATATTGTAAAATATTATAATTTGAATTTTTACACTTGCATATATGCAATGTAAATGCTCTAGCGCTAAGCGCTACAATATAACAGGTTGATCTGTGAAATAGCAACGATGTAGATTTATTTCAGTTAAAATATCTACAAGGTTTATAAAATTACGTGTAACTTATAAATCAGATAAATATCAAAAAATTAGTAGGTGTAATCGTTATATTTTGTAATTAATTAACACAGAGGTTACATGAATACAGTAGGTAATTAATTGTTAGAAACAAAAGCTAAAGGGATTGTGAAACTTACCTTTGAAGCGCGGCAGCGACCGTGGCACCTTTCGTACAAAAACCATTACAGCATAGATGTTGTTTACTCATCACCTTACATTCCGAGTTCTTCCTGCAAGGCAGTGGAAATAGATCGAGCCAACCGCTGCTCGTACGAACTGCTGGACAGACCAGCGTCTGACTCTGAGCTGTTGAAAAAAAGCAAATGTGACAAAAAGTTATTTTTTACTATAAATTTTATACAATCTGTAGAAATCATATTGTGCTTTAGTTAAAGGAGTTAAAGTCGTTCATATTATACAATAAGCTTTTGAAATGACTATAATAAGAATTACCAATTTCATTTAAGAATCAATGAACGCTGTATGCTCGGCTTGAGTGCACAACCAAACCGAACATTCTATACCTATATCAGAACTGGTATATACTATATTTATAAAATATTAAGGTCCCCGTGGAACTTTTTGTAAAAAAAAAACATTGATAAATGAAATCATCTGAATCTATTAAGTTCGTTTACTTATCTGTTTTTCTTCATACTAAGTCGCGTCGTCATTACAATTACAATAACTTTTGATAGACCGAACCGATTTTAATAAAACGAAAACTAAATCTTACTCGAAGACAAGGTTTTGTGATTTATCATGAACGCAGTATTTTAGCAGTGATGCATGTCCTTACAAACAGATAGGTAGACACACAGCCATTAAAAAAATAATTGAAATGTATTTTATTAGTTATTCCTAGACACCTGTAAATTTTTTTTCTCAAATATCTAAAAACTACATTCTTAATATACGTACAGATGTATGTATATATACTGCCTACCCATGCAATTCATGAATCATTAAGTGATAAAAAAGAGATACTTGAAAAGTATTAAAAAACTTGGAACTAAAATCTACATTAACTATACCATTCGGAATAATGACAGTATCTATATCTCATGATAAAAATTATCATAATTTTTCTATTCTGAAACGACAATTGCTCATTGGTTGTGTGTTCGGACACCGTGTCAATAGATGTGGGATCGAATCTCTGCGAATGAATCGAAGGTTTCGGTTAAGCAAAATATCGCGATGAAATCATAGCATAGTGATCTACCTTTTTCTATCCCTAGCCTTAGCTTTTTCTAAGCCCATCTGTCTAGTCAAACGTCAAATGCTTAAAAATTCTACTTTGTTATACTGTCACTAAAATAATTGAGTAAATTCTAATGAAGAATTATTTAATTTGGGGCATCGTATTTACATATATGTAGTTATCTATTTTTGTGTTTATCATAAATATAAAAAAAAAAAAAATTTGCGACAAATTCGTCTAAAATCTAAAAAGATAAATACATAGCTTGTAATTTCAGACACTGCGTTAATTAAGCGTTAAATGTGGGCTTATTGAATTACACGATACGCAATCAAAATCGCGTAATTCTAGTAATACAAGGTTAGTGATTGCTTAATATTAATATAGCTAAAGAGACAGTAATCATGGCATAATTTGAACTTCAAACTGATGTAAAATATAAAGTATATCTTCAAATTTGTATATATTATTCAAATATATATATCGGAGTAATAATGTAATAATAGACGTTGAATTTTTAACATAAACATAACTTATATTACGATTTTAATAATTATAAAATACAACGAATGCTTTTTATGCTTTTTTATTATCAGGGCGGAACAACGTCCGCCGTGCCCGTTAATCTTTATTATAACAATAGCGTGCCCGGCAAGCGTTGGGGGTCCTAATAATAAAAAAAATCCTTGACAAAATCTTACTCAAATCACTTTGAAAATCCGTTCAGTAGTTTTTAAGTTTATCGCAAACAGACAGACAGACACGGTAGGGGTATTTGTTTTATACTATATCATGATTATAAATACGAATGTGACTATGTTTAATCGTTACGTTGAACATCATAATGTACTCAACCGTTCATCGTAAAATTGCACATAAGTTGTCCGGAATATTGATAATAGGTATAACACATTTCATCTTGAAAAAAGCACTATTTCGTTGACATAAGTTAAGTCTACATTAAAAGCGAAGCCGCAAGCGAGAGGTTATTAATAGAGATAAACAAACCCCGAAAAAGTCTCTCATGCAACCAGTATTATGGTACAGTATAGGACATAGACTAAATAATACAAATGTACTTACACTATAAACTCTTTATTACGAACTTCAAGAGACCGAACATTTCTTTTTTTTTTCGAATTGACTATGCTATGGACCCAGCAAGGTCTTAACAGCTTCACTGGACTACTAAGGCGAGCGCTTAAGGCACTCAGCCGATTTTATTTTGGCAACCAGCTCAAGAGTGCACGGCACACCTCGGCTTGGCTGTTGCCTGTTGCATGCAAAATCGCGACCCATCTTAATTAACTATTCATATATGTATGAGTTGTTGAAACGTATATGTGTACCAAGCATACACGCCTCAACAACTTCTCCAAATATTTATTATCGGAAAATTGAGAGTTTTTCAGTTTGATAAGGGGGAAAAAAAAGTAAGCCCTTCCACTTTCATGTGTAAACGTTTAGGCGTGCACGTGGGTGGGGGTGATCGTGTTGTGTTGTAGCGGTGATGTATAATTGTGTGTCACCGTATCGCGCAAGCAGCGCACTCAAGGGCTCCCTACCGAGGGATCGAACTTAGGCTTGAGCCGCTGCCGTGGGAGGCCTAATCGGGTGTGCGGGAGCGAAATTAACCCCCAGACGAACATTCCATTTCGATATAAAGAGTTTGCGTATAAGGAGGGAAGAGAACATATAATTGGTTTTGTGAAAAACTGACCAAATTGAACAAATTTCTACGTTACAAAACCTTTTTCATTATAACGAACGACGTTATAAAAAGTTTATATTGTATTATAATATTTATCAGCTGTGCCCTCGACTCCGTCTGCGTATAACCTAATGTAAGAAAACAAAAACATTATCTGAATATATTAAGTCCATTTACTTATCAACTTTTATCTTGTCCTTAAGTCGCGTCGTCATCAAACTTACAATAATTTTTTATAAACCTATTTTAATGAAACCTATTTGAATAAAACCTATTTTAATGTAACCAAGATTAAATGTTAATTAAGGATATGCTTTAAGATTTTCTTGTTGAGGTTTTATCGCGCCTTAGTGGTGATGCGTGTTCAAACAGGCAGACAAACATTTCTATCAAATGGTCGAAATGTATTTTATTACTTATTCCAAGAAACCTGCTACAATTTAATTACCTAAAATCAAAAAAATACAGACTCGTTAGATTTGCATTCTTATTATATATAATCTGACCCCTACAACTTCGTCTGAACCAAATCGGTTATCACCGGTTTCAATTGTATTTTTAAATAGCGAACAATTTTAATAAACCTAAAATCCGATTGCAGCCCCACCTACGGTTTCCAGTTGTGAATCCAAACCATTAAGAGACTCACTGAAACATATACCCAGTTGGTATGTGAGGAATCTTTTAAAATAAGCCTAGAACCCTTTCGCAGCATCGGCTACCGCGTTCAATTAAGATAAAAACTAACCTACATAAGATTTTCTTTGAATTTCTGCAAACTTTTGGTCCGCACCGGGTTTTTGATTTGTTTTATTACTGAAAAAATAATTATACTTACCTGTTATTACTATTTAAATTACGAATATTACATATTAAGCATAGATTTTTTATTGGGACTATAACTATATATTAATTATAATATTTTATGGCCTCTTTTAAAATGTAATGTCATAGGATTAGAACCAATTATTTCACCTCTAACATATGGACGGGAGAAAGTGGAAATGTCGCAACTTGCATTTTGGGTGAAATCACTTTTTACCATATTCTTGTATTAAAAAAATACCGCTTCGAATGGTTTGGGTCTCGTTTTCCTACGATTCAATTCATCGATACGACCTTGCTTTTTTTGGCTAGTGTTAGCAGCATAAAAAATGCCGTAACTAGGTCGTAAAATGGATACTAGTATGTTTCATAGAGACTGCTTGGAATTGCTTGTTATATAAGTACATACCAATTTTCTATCACTATAAAAATCAGTTATGAATTTTAGAATAGTATTTTGGCTCGGGTGTAAAGCTGGGTTTTTCCAGTTATGCCAATTCTCCCATTCAGTCCGTTAGTGGTATCCGCCTTGAATTACCAAACCGTACCAAACGATCCGCGTTATAAAAAACGATAGCGATATATTTTTACCAAACCCCCCAATAAAATAACGGCAAAGAACGATCATTACTGGCCTGTGTCTCCAAAACGAGCGTGTTCACGGCCACGCCCGTGTAATCACAGATCACGTCGCCGTGGTCTGGGGGTAAATTTCGCTTCCGCACACCAGATTAGGCCCCTTCGGCAGCGACTCAATCCTAGGTCCGATCCCTCGACTTGGGGAGCCCTTGAGTACGCTGCTCGCGCGATACAGTAACACAAAACCTTACATCACTGCAACAACATTACACATATCACCTCCACACACTGCACGCCTACATGCTTACACGTTTTGTTTTCTTTTTCAGAAATGATAAATGACAGAGGTATACCTTTATTTGTCTCTATCCAAACTTATATAGTTTAGAGAAATTCATCCGATACAAAATACATCTAAGAGTTATTGAGGTGTGCATGCTGGTACACATATGTTTCAATAACTCATATACATATGACTAGGTAGCTTAGGCTACCTCAGATAGGTCGCGAATTGCATAAAACAGGCGACAGCCCAAACCGAGGTGTGCCACGCATCCTTGAGCTAGTTGTCCAAATAATATCGGCTGAGTGCATTAAGCGCTCACCTTAGTAGTTTGGTGAAGCTGTAAAAACCTGTCCTGGTCGAAAAAAAAGGCAATTCTGCTTTCTTCTATAGACCCTTACGTAGCTACGTTTGAGTTTCAAAATACCGTGTTTTACTTTCTTAGATAGTTATTATTTTATTTTTATTTGTCCACGAAATTTCTTAACGTTCTAATATACAATAACAATATAGTTACTCTACTTACAATAATACTATGAAACGTAATTTAGGTTGATAACCTTTCTAGACGCAGACACAGCTTACAATATAAGAGTTACAACAATCATATCTACCTACAAGTCTGAACTATAATTTAAACAGCAAGAAACGTAACCGCTGTATTTTATTTTATTTATGTCGGGTATTGTGCTCTAAATACTTTCTCTGCAATGAAGAAAAACGCCTCACTTCCGTATCTATGATACATTCGCTTTTAATATGAAAAATGAAAGTCT
Organism: Antheraea mylitta; assembly: GCA_014332785.1. Taxonomy (NCBI): domain Eukaryota; kingdom Metazoa; phylum Arthropoda; class Insecta; order Lepidoptera; family Saturniidae; genus Antheraea; species Antheraea mylitta. Next base: position 383,890 of record JACEII010000049.1, on the reverse strand, counting down.
CTGCGATGGTAATCACTCTTTTCCGAATAATCTTAAAACAATAAAATACATAAGTGTTAGAATAATATTCCACATGTTTTGGTTACAAAAAAGGGCTAGTGAGACCGAGTGCTGTTCGGAGTTTTTTGAAGAAAAAAAATTATGGATAATACAAATCTAAATACTATTCTATACCAATTATTTTAATAAGTAATCATATATTTTTTAAATACAAAAGTTTCTTTTTATCTTCTTTTCAACGACAAATAAAATGTTGCTCAGATTATCATCCAATTGTGTAGTCAGTGAAATAATTGGATAATGTGTAAAGTGTAAAAAACTTTTAACTGTGTACTAAATAATTTACTAATTTTTTTATTATTCTTTACCTTCGCTATACAAATATATGCTTCATTGTTAGATACATTACTTAAATACAAAATTTTATCCTAATTCCTGGTTCTGGTTTGTAAAAAACGAATTAGTATATGTATATCTATAGTAATATTATAAAGAGGTAAAGTTTGTGGGTTTGTGACAGTGTAGGGGGTAATCTCAGGAACTACTGGTCCGATTTGAAAAAATTCTTTCAGTGTTAAATAGCTCGTTTATTGAGAAAAGTTATCACCACACTAAGACTAATAGGAGCGGATTACTAATGAATAATGTTTCAAAATCGTTTTTTTTCCTCTTGAGAACTTTCGCTGCGTGTTAGTGTTAACCCATAGTAACTATTCGACGCAGACGAAGTCGCGGGCAGAAGCTAGTATGATGATATAATTGATATTTAATCTAGTTAAAAACTTTTTCGTTGACTAGTCTTTTACGTTTTCGATTATACATACAATATTTAACAAAAAATGACATACGTCAGTATAATTTCAAATATACCAACCTCTATAACTAGGAAAAGCGTTTATCTGCATATTGTATGTAATAAACTAGAGACATTTTGAAATCTAACAATATAGTTCTAGAATTATATTCAAAAATTGAATTCTTTCATAATGGTCCTTGTGAAAGAAGTTGATTTACCCCAATTTTCGGCTTTAACCGTACCCGAGATAAACCTATCAACATCGACTTTGATATCTGCCTCACCGTATTTAGGTAAGCAATGCGAAAATATAAACAATGAATATATGCTTTGCCGACAAGAAACGAATGACCCTCGGCCATGTCTAGAACTAGGCAAGAAGGTCACAGCATGCGCTATGGAAGTATTCAGAAAAATCAAAAAGGAATGTCTACACGAATTTAACCAATACGCTAACTGTGTTGACAAGAGCTCTGGAGATTACAGCCTTCAGTATTGTCGTAAAACACAAGCTGTTTTTGATAAGTGTATGAAAGATAAATTGTGTATGGATAGGCCTGGATTCGGGTATTTCTGTCGCGGTCGAGTGCATAAAAGTTCGAGGGCAGCACCGCCGTCACCTCCTTGTCCCTGCCAGCTGAAAGTTCCAGACGCGACGCCATCTTTGCCTGATTGCGCGCCACGGCCTGAACCACGCTTTGGAAGCCGATTTTACTATATGAATGAATAGATATTGACATTTTAATTATTCATTATTCATAAATAATTTAATGTTCGTGTTAATAATAAATATTTGCCCTTTCTATAATATTATTTTATGATGGAAAATTATTCTGAAATTATTGAAAATATTTATTATTAGTAAAATTGTTTTATAATTTTACGTTACATTATTTTTTTATTATTTCCAAAATTAATTATAACACTTGTCAAGAGAATAATTCATATTTTATTAAACACTTCTGCCCGTTATTTCATTCTTGATTACATCTAATTAATTTTATCATTATAAACGTAAATATACGTAGTCTTTATATAACTGATGAATTCTCTATCTTCTAGTGAAACTATCTTTAAAATCGGCTAAGCCGTATCGAAGGTCAACCCGGTCACTGTCCGAAAAAATAACAAACACTTCAGTAATATTTATGTATGTAAATTTTCGCATCCTACATAAAAATCATTGACACCTCTCGTTCAAAATTACCTAATTTCATAATAAAATATCCATGTAACAATATGGATTATGAAATAAAAGTTTAAGCTGTCATAAATAACGATATTTCGTAGTATCTTCAAGCACGATTTTATAACAATTTTTGAGTAAATAATAAATTTAAAGTTAAGATTTTATCACATAAAAATATGACTCGACACTAAGGAATCGCCAAAAGATTGTATTGTATTGAATGCACATTAGTGTTATTATTTTTCCTAAATTTTGCTTGCCGCTTCGCAAGCTTTACTGTACTTTTTTTTTCCTCGATCTGACTACGCTATTGACCTAGCAAGGTCTTAACAGTTTCACCGGACTGAACGCTTTACTGTATGTACATTGTATATACACAATATATGTACGAGTAAGATGCAAAACATGTTACTCGCTTATAATAGCTTTCTATTGGTGAAAGAATTTTTAATTTCGTCTAAATATTTTTTGAGTTTATTCACAGTACAAAAAGATTTCATTTTCGTATTGTAATAGTAATATAGATATAGATATTACTAATAATCCAAACTAATAAGTCTGTAGTTCTCTCTGAAGATATTATATTATCAAATAATCATTGTTTTTGAAATTTTGTGATCGACGTACATTATAAAGACAAAGTATGACAAATATGACGTCATTTTTTTCCGTTCGTCGTTTTGTATATTCAGATACTCAAAAATACCATATTAATTTTTATGATATTTTATACACTGAAAGCTCACAGATACTACATATTAATGTATCCACAACTAATAAGTAAATAAAATTGTGAAAAATAATTTTTAAAATTTAAACCGATCTTGAAACTTTTTGAATACTTTGTGCATGACATGCATATGTTATATGTTTCATTCACCTCTATAAGGTTTATCATTTATTTATTTATATTAAGGTCTAGAAAACTAACTTCAATGAACAGAAATGGACACGAACTCTATCTGCTAATTTGTGAACACAGCACGTATAAAATAAGACGACAAAATATTTTATTAAAATTAAGAAAAGATCAATTAAATGAAAGTAAATTAATCATTTAATTATTCGTTTTTTATAGTCGAGGGCAAAGAAACATTACCTTTCCGTACATGTACTGTTTCATTACACCACTCACCTTTGCGTATTTTTTCGATATTATGGGTTTTCTCACAATTGTTTTATTAAAATTATAGTTTAAATACATAAAACAGTTACTTTTTTTTAAACCACCGTTATTTAGTTGTCATTTTACGTTTTATAATTAAGACAAAAAATCGCACATAAACGGTAATAATAAATCAAAAACTGAATATTCACCCAATGCCTATTTTAAGCTACGAGAGGACAACAACACGGACAATTATACAATTTCTCGAACTGACTACGCTATCTATTGACCTAGCAAGGTCTTAATAGCTTCACCGGACTACAACAATTATACAACAGGGCGAGCAGCTAGTTATAAAAATATTTTTATTCGCGTAAGTCGCTTATCTTTGTTGGTAGGTATAGGTATTTACAATTCATTATAGTGACGTAGACACTGTCTGTTGTTAATGCACTGAGAAAGGTTAATGAAAATTTCAGTCAAGTGGGTTAACCAGCTAGTTCTACTTAAGGATGTAATGATGTAACTTTTAATTAAATATTTACAATTTAAACTTTATTTTTGGCAATTAATCTTTCAGATTATTACTGCCATCGTCACGTAGTCGATAATATTACAAACGTCGTGCAATCACTTCAATATTGCGTCGTGTGAGTCAATATTCTAACAAGATGGTGGATCCCTTGTTAGAACCTGCTAGGGAGTTTTTGTGGCATCTCAGAATTTCATGCTCCGTGGTATTATTTTCTATTCACTTCACTGATGCACAATAAACTAACTAGATTACGTAAAACTCCACCAAATTTACAAAATATAGAGTCCAATAACACAAGATTATGAATAAAATATAAAATCCACTACACGACAGACTAAAATCCCGCCAAAAACTCAATTAAATATTATATACCAACAGAAAAGAAATTGAATGACTCATTTTTATATAATAGTATACCTTGACCTAATGTGATACCGGATGTAAGAGATTTTTCTGTGTTCAGTTAATTTTTTTTGTTCTTACATTTAGATAACTATGAATGGTGATAAGTATAGTTGAGAGACACATGCTATATCGGGTGCTTAGGATTTGGAAATATTAGCCTATGCTGGTATAAACTTCCCATAAAAAAAATCATATCAATCCGTTAAGTCATTCTTGAGTTAATTTTGTTTAATATGCAAAACTAGCGGGCCCACCCTGCTAGACAAATTATATACCAAAATCTACCTCGTGAATCACTTTATCTACTGGTAAAAACCGCATGAAAATCCTATCGGAATTTTATAAGTTTTTCGTGAACAGACAAACAAACTGACATGGCAGAAGGCTTAGTTTTATAATATGTAGTGATGCAAATGTCAATAGCAAGTCGGTTAAATCATGCTGATTAGTGAATGTTTGGATCAATCTTTTTGCAAAAATAATTATTTAACAAAACACAATACAATTTTAATGTTATTCATGATCATTTTACTGTATTTCCATTACAAAATTATACGAAAATAAATATACAAATAAAACAACAGATTTATGAATATAGATACTTATTATAAATCAGTCTTTGTCAAATATTATGCAATATCTCTTTATTTTATTTTTTACTGTGTTAAGGACAAAAGATTCTTAAGCCCAATATAATAGCATAAATAATTGTGGCCTTGTGTCTAACCTACATAGCAATTACTTATTTACTTTAAGTATTACCTAGCGAAATTGTGAAATCAAATTTTATAGACATTAGAACATTTCAATTAAGCGAATTAGGACTCTGGCGATGTTTAACATTGAATATAAGTAAGCATCTACTTTTTTTTTTCGAAATGACTACGCTATTGACCCAGCAAGGTCTTATCAGCTTCACCGGACTACTAAGGCGAGTGCTTAAGGCACTCAGCCGATTTTATTTTGGCAACCAGCTCAAGGGTGCACGGCAAACTTCGGCTTGGCTGTTGCCTGTTGCATGCAAAATCGCGACCTATCTTAGCTAGCCTAGCTAACTATTCATATATGTATGAGGTGTTGAAACGTATATGTGTACCAAGCATACACGCCTCGACAACTCGTCCATATATTTATTATCGGAAAATTGAGAGTTTTTCAGTTCGATAAGGGAAAAAAAAGTAAACCCTTCCACTTTCATGTGTAAGCGTGTAGGCGTGCACGTGTGTGGGGGTGGTCGTGTAGTGTTGTAGCGGTGATGTATATTTGTGTTGACACATCCGTATCGCGCAAGCAACGCACTCAAAGGTCCCTACCGAGGGATCGAACCTAGGCTTGAGCCGCTGCCGTGGGAGGCCTAATCGGGTGACATCTAACTACGGTAAACATATTCTCATTGGTTTCTTCATATACTGCATTTTATTTGTTTTATCCTACTTATGTATGCAAAAAGCACGCGTGGCTGTTATTTAAAACGTTAAGTTTACTTTTGTTAACTCATATTTTAGAATTTCCAATAAGGAAGGTACTTACAATCAAACAAATAACATTTAAGTGGGATTCGTGAGTTGTTACATATTTATGAGTTTCCTTAATTATAGGAAACCACAGCATGCAATAATTATAACGAATATAGCAACTAAAATAACAATAATATTAGGAAATTATATGTTACAAAATAATTTTTATTGTTATTGTATTATACAAAAAGTAATATTATGAGCACTTACACATAATAAAAACTTATAAAGCAACAAGAAATTATCCAAGTTATGACGTGTTACTAACCCATGCCCACTTCGTTGTGGGGTAATAGGTATTATCAAGCTCTACAACTTTTCTCTAGACAAACAAATGTAATCTTTCGAAAGAATCAAATATAAGGCTTATTTTTTATAAGAACATGATGTCTCAAATCTTGTTTATAATGAAACGAATCATTTGGTGAAAAGTGTATCTAAGCTAGAGGTGCAAAGTTTGTCGGTGGAATTAGGGTTCGTTTTACACAAAGGCCGTCATATGCTGCCCGTTGTACTATCGGTATTACAACTTACAATTCAGGTGTTTTGTAGTATGTTGTTCACAGAATTATTTTTGATATAGAAGCAAACGTTAACTTTCCTATCTAAATCTCGGAGCACATACTCATGTTTGTAGCTAATATCTATATGTACTAAAATTCAGTTATCACGATATAGTCACTTGTCTAGCCCATGAGGAATTAAACATTAATAAGACACATGATACTTTTCAGCATAAACTATACTTCTAGTTACTCTATACTATAGAAAAATTTTGGTATCACGACAAAGATACGCTTACGCAGCTAGCGCATCTACGCATGAGAAATGAAACTTTCATCAGATAGACTAAACATCTGAACCCAAACCTGATTTTTGTAGCTTCTATGAATACTAAAGTTCAATTATCATGATACAGCTACTCATCTGATCTATAAAATGAAACGTTGATCTGACTCTCCGAGACTAGACCATTGATCGCAAAGTTGAGGTTTCTAGTGATTATCAGTACCAAAATTCTGTTATCATGATACAGCAACTCACTTGGTCTATGAGAAATTATACTCTTATCTGATACGACAAGACTACTTCAGAGCGCAAACTTCATGTGTATAGCTATAATTAATAATAAAAAATATCACGAAATAGCTCTCATTAACATTCTGTAAATACTGTGACTATTCATCCGAGCAGAGCTCCGCTCCACAACAAAGTTTACATAGAAGTGCGCGTAGATTGATGGTATCTTTCCTTTTATATGCCAAACTGTGGAAGTCAAAGCAATTACTATTCACTTACATATCTCCCATATTTTAGTAACACACACAGAGATGATATTAAATAGCAGATTGTTATTTAAGTGACATCTAAATTATGTATCTCTAAGACGGTGGATCTAGTAATGTTCCGGTGGCGTTATAGTCATGCCTCTCGGGGGGTATCGTCGCGGTACCGGACGTAGTCATTTAACACTTGGCCTTCCTGCACTAGCCGTGTCCCACGGCTGTCACTGTCGATTCCACATAGACCTCTAATCTGAAGACAATTTAATACAAGTACTTGCTATCTGACACCGATAACATGACCAAGAGGTTTCAGAATATTCCGATGTATCTCGTATTTCTATAAAGGTACATACAGTAAGCACTAAGTATATACGTCGGTAATCACCCAGTAACCACGTAGTAATCACACAGTAACCACGTAATAATCACACAGTAACCACGTAATAA
>JACEII010000049.1:355993-372766 GCA_014332785.1 Antheraea mylitta | reverse complement strand
ATGTTAATTGAGTATTTGTTATTAAAAACTTACTTGGTATCAGTCCTAATGTAAACACAAACAACGTTATAACTAATGGCGGTAAATGCATTGCTAATGTTGCAATTTGCTTCAACACTAAAATTAATTAATGACGGCACATAGAAGGCACTATTTGTAGATGAACTGAGCGATGTCGGTGGCTGCACGGTGCCCACTGATGCTGTTGAACGGCTGGCGCTCGTCAAGTTGCATAAGTACTCCACCGGCCACAGTTGATACAGATTATCATTTGGGGGACACCCGTACCTACTTTCGCTACTTGCCTACATTTTATTTGCTTCAGTACCTACTTGCGACTTGACCAGCGCTATTTATAATTCCCTTTTAATTATGACTATGATTTTAATTTAAAACACGAACGTTTTAATGCTTTCCTAAATATCATCATCTTGAAACAACTCGGCTCCAATAACAGCACTTCAGAATATATATAGTTACCGATAAAACATGTCAGAAATACACTTATTTCAAAAGAATCGCGATATTTAATACAACTTATAAACATAAAAAATCGAAGTACTTTCATGTATAGTGTTTAGTGTCTAGTGTATAGTGTTTAGTGTCTAGAACAAACTATTTGGTATATACATTCATTAGAATTTACACACTTATATATGTGTATCAAAAAGTTAGCTAGTTCACAAAAAAAAACAAGGAATACAAAAATACAAACCAACGATGCGTACGTAAGGTATATTTCGTATCTACTAATCTATACTTCTATACTATAATAAAACTGTAACAAGTCGAAATCTGTACATTAAATATTTTTTGAAAATTTTAATCAGGGTAGACTATGTTATCGATATAGAAGCCAAAAATAATCTTTTTACAATTTTTGTCTGTCTGTCTGTCTGTCTGTCTGTCTGTCCCTATGCACACGCATCACTCTGAAAGTACTGAACCAATCTTGATGAAACTTGACATAGTGATAACTAATATTACGAGATTACATCAAATATACTTTTTGTCTCATAAAACGCAAAGGATTCTCCAGGATAAAGGATTAAAGTCTAGAATATAAACCCGAATTACTCTGAAAGTACTGAACTAATTTTAACGAAATTTGACACGGTGATAACTAATATTAGAAGACTACATCCAGGATACTCTTTGTCCCATAAAACGCAATGAGTTCTCCAGAATAACGAAAAACAAAAATTTGTAGTTAACGTAACTAGACTTTTTTGCGACACCTTAGTACAAGAGCCGGCAACGTTAAAAGAACAAGAATTTTAGAATACCTGGTTCTTTAATACATCAATATATTTTTTTTTTTGTATCATAGGAGGCAAATGAACAGGTGGGTCACGTCATGTTAAGTGACCACCACCCTCTATAGACACTAGCAACACCAGTGGTGTCGCAAGTGCGTTGCCAACCTGTATATGGGGGAGGGCAAAGGAGGAAAGGAGAAGAGAAGTGGGCCTCCGGCGCTCTCACTGACCAAACGAAACACTACAACGCCAGCGCTGTTATTTCACGTTGATTTTCTGTGAGAGGATGGTATTAGCCCGAAAGGACACTTGATAGCCGGTTAACGTTGTATTTTTAATGCGCGTTTTGATTTAATTAATTTTTATTTATGAATAGGTTTAGGAACATTTTTTTTTCGGTAACTTTTAAACGCAATTAACAGCGTGAATTTATCACAGTCAGAAACATTTCTTTATAAACAATCATATATGTATACCCGCCGATATATTTTATAAATAAAAATAATTAATTTTAAACCAATTATTTTTTTCCATAGCAAAGAACAAATTTCATTTTATTAAACATTATTGATATTAAGATTTCACCATATACAATGAAACAACGATAAACGTAAAGGTATGTACGTGTGACTTGAGATTGACGCCATTTTAAATATATGCGTCGTCGACCATCAGGCTATACGAAACCGAAATAGCTTGGGACGGCGAGGTAAATAATTCGGTGTCACTTTAGATAAACACTTAAATTTCGATTCACACACAGATAGAGTGTAAAACAAAGCCGTTATGGTCTTGGGTCGTCTCTATCATTTGCTTTGTCATAATAGTAAAATGTCCCCCAGACATAAACTCACTTTATATAAAACTTGCATCCGTCCGATTATGACGTACAGTTGTTCGGTCTTTGCACATGTGCAAAATCGTATTCAAAAGTTGCAGGTTCACCAGAACCGAGCCCTACGTAAAATAACCGGTGCCCCATGGTACGTCCGGAATAAGGATCTCCACAGGGACCCGGAGATGCCTTCTGTCTGGGCGTATATAAAATCACTCACACGTAGTTATTTCGAAAAAGCCGCGAATCATACCAGCCCTTTAGTGGTATCCGCCACGAACTATGAACCCGTACCCAACGCTGCGCAGTATAGAAAACGACCGCGACACATTCTTACCGACCCTCCTGATGCAATCACGTCAGCGAAAGATCAGTAGCAGCCTGTCTCTTCAAACAAAGCGTGTTCACGTCCACCCCCCATAATCACTATCACACCACCATGGTCTGGGGGTAAATTTCGCTCCCGCACACCAGATTAGGCACCGCTCGGCAACGGCTCAAGCCTAGGTCCGTTCCCTCTGCGAGGAGCCCTTGAGTACGCTGCTCACGTGATACAGTGATACAAAACTTTACATCACTACTACAACATCACACACATCACCTATACACACGTGCACCCCTACACGCTTACATGCTGTTTTTCTTTTTCAGAGAAATAAACACACAACAAAGAGTTCTACCCTTATTTTTCCCTATCCTATACTATATAGTTTAGAGAAATTTTTCCGACACAAAATACATATAGGAGTTGTTGAGGCACGCATGCTTGGTAAACATGCATGTTTCAATAACTTATATTCGTATATCTAGATAGATTAGCTTAGGTTAGCTCAGATAGGTCGTGATTTTTGCACAAAACAGGTGACAGCCCAAGCCGAGGTGTGCCGTGCACCCTTGAGTTGGTCGCCCAAACATCCCAAGTCGGTTAAGTGCCTTCAGCACTCGCCTCAACAGTTCGGTGAAGCTGTAAAGACCTTTCCAGGTCAACAGTGTATACATTTCGAAAAAAAAAATGCGTCGATAACATACGTTGCTACAATTATCACTATCTTTATCGTGCAGCCAGTACTGCACTAAACTATACCTATAGCTATATTCTATTCACATATTATTTTTATAGCAATAGATCGGTCTAAATATTCAGTTAATACAGGTATTAAACATTTAAACAACAAAATTAAATCTTTCACACTAATTCAGTAATTAGTGTGAAAGATGAAATTTGTACTTATTAATATCGAAATATAATATTAATAAAATTACTGCTATTCTAACATGGGTTAAGATTACTTTTATTTTTATTTCAAAAAAAAAACATCAAGCACAGTATTGTCAATATCAAAAATATCTTTCAATAATAATTCCATTTTAATAACGTTTCAAAGTTAGTAAAAAAAACACGATATAAATTTAATGCCAAATATTTAGTGTAACAACGTAGAATAATCTACAATAGAAACATATCAACATGGATAAATTACCAAAAGGTGATAGGTACTATGTTGTGAGTGGTACAGAGATTATTTATAAAAATATATTGGAAATATATTTAAAATACGTTTTCGAAACAGTTTATAACTCTTAGACAATAGTTTCAAGCAAGTGACAGTTGACGACGCTTCGCCGCGATGTTTGACGCTTCGATACGGTGTTCATATATTTTTCTTTAATACAGTGGGGTATAAAAAGGTTTTAATACAAGTTGAAGATAGTTATGACAAAGTCAGTGGTAGAGATGTGTATTTAGTTTTATGTAGGTTAGTTTTTATCTTAATTGATCCTGGTAGATGATTTTTTTTTTCTCGATATGACTACCCTATTGACCGAGCAAGGTCTTAACAGCTTCACCTGAATATAAACAAAGGAGTGGTAGATGATGCTACGAACGGGTACTAGGCTTATTAAAAAAAATCACATTTAATCTGGGTATATGTTTCAGTGAATCCGTGGATAGTTTGGATTCACAATTGGAAACGGTAGTTTCGGCTGCAATCGGGTATCAGTTTTATTCAATTTTTTGCGTTTAAAAATACTATTGAAACCAGTGATAACCAATTTGGTGCAGACGAAGTTGCACGGGTCAGCTAGTCTATACTAATATTATAAAGAGGTTAAGTTTGTGAGTATGCAACGTTGTAGGGGGTAATTTCCAATGATATGTATATTTCTAATATCATTGGTATTTTCTGGATCTACTAAACCGATTTTGAATATTCTTTTAATAATAGAAAGTCACATTATTTGTTAGTGTCATAGGCATAATATAATATTAACAGGAAAAATAAAAGGCTGTCGTAGTCGGATATGCAAAATAAGTCGGAGAAAAAACATTCTTACGAACTCTGCTTTAACGATGAGAGATATATGATCGAGTTCTAGGGGAAAGTTGTAGAGCTTGAGAATGCCTACAAAAGAAAACAGCGACAACATATGCCTAACTTCAAGGTTTATTTTATTACCAAGCCGGGACAACGTCCGCCGTGCCCGCTAATTAGTGATATATTTGTCACCATAATCACAACAAGAATCTAAATATAATATAACAACTTTTAGACTTTTATTTTTTATTTAGAATTTTTATTCTATTACTACATAGATTTATATACAACATATAATACTTAAAAGTTTATTTAATTAGTATACTGAGTAAGTAGAATGATCACTCCGTATTTCAATTCTAACTAACTATACTTAGTTACAGTGATTACAATGATACGATTAAAATTATTTACAGGGGTCTGAGACACTCTTTCCTACACGCGATCACATTTATTGTAAAGGTGAAGGCTAAGACAAATTGCCGACACCATATACCAATATTCAAACTCATAAAGTAATTATAAAGTAATATACCGTTTATGTCATAAAGTTATTTTGTAACTTATAGGCGAAAAATTTTATTGTAAAGAATTCTGTTTGTTATATCTTGACGGACTGTACTAAAATTTGATTTTTTATTCGTTTGCACCCTGTACATGGCAGCGGGGGGGGGGGGGGAGGGCATTGTGGGGCTTTACCTTGAATTTCACAATTCCCAAACTTAAAATACCAAAAACCAACATAATTAAATTGTTTGATATAAAGTAAATTGTAGCATTTTCCGAACATACAACAGTTTGTGACAAACGAGCGCAGATCAATTATGATAATTTTTTTGTTAACCATATTAGGCCCCCCTCGGTAGCGGCTCAAGCCTAGGTCCGTTCCCTCGGCGTGGAGTCCTTGAGTACGCTGCTCACGCGATACAGTGACATAAACCCTACATCATTGCTACAACATCACTTATACACACGTGCAGGCCTACACGCTTACACACTGTTTTTCTTTTTCAAAGAAATAAACGACAAAGTACCTTCATTTTACCTTATCCTATCCTATATAGTTCAGAGGAATTTATCCGACAGAAAATACATATAGGAGTTGTTGAGGCACGCATGCTTGGTACACATGCATGTTTGAATGACTCTTATACGTATATCTAGATAGCTTAGCTTAGGTTAGCTCAAATAGGTCGCGATTTTTGCACAAAACAGGTGATAGCCCAAGCCAAGGTGTGCCGTGCACCCTTGAGTTAGTCGCCCAAACATCCCAAATCGGCTCAGTGCCTTCATTGCTCCCCTCAATAGTTCGGTGAAGCTGTAAAAAAATAAAAATTCTTTTTTTTGCTTTTCCCTACCTGTAATCAATGCTTGCCCTACTTGAAATTCGACTCTAGCTACAGCTCTGGTTCTGTAGCCGTAAGGGCTGCAAGGATTTAAACATATGAGGTTAGAAGCCTCTTAATTGTCCGAGTGACATATGCTGGCTATTATTATCATAATTATGATGACGTTGATGACCATATGATGAGTATAACATTGACAATACGAGAGGGAATGGCAAGGGTATTTTTGTCTCATTATCACTGCCATCTTCTGCAAGTAATGTGCCCACAGAATAACTGTGGCAAACTGGTTGTCCCGTGTTTTAAACTTAGTTAAACCATTAACAGTTTTTTGGGAAATAGTGTGAGATTTCACAACAAAGTCCCAAAGGATATTTTACCAATTTGCCGGATTGTGAATTTAAGCGCCACATCAAGCGGGTTTTCGTGTCAAAAGTCTATTATAGAGTGGATCAATATGTGAACGATAGTGATGTCTGAAATTGACTAAACTCTGTGCATCCATTAAAAACGTAACATATACCCAATATATTCGAAATATTATATATATTTGTTAAAAAGATAAACTAGATCGAGTTTCTTGCCGGTTTTTTTTTCTTTCGAAATGACTCCGCTATTGACCCAGCAAGGTCTTAACAGCTTCACCGGACTACTAAGGCGAGCGCTTAAGGCACTCAGCCGATTTTATTTTGGCAACCAGCTCAAGGGTGCACGGCACACCTCGGCTTGGCTGTTACCTGTTGCATGCAAATCGCGACCTATCTTAGCTAACTATTCATATATGTATGAGTTGTTGAAACTTATATGTGTACCAAGCATACACGCCTCAACAACTCCTCCATATATTTATTATCGGAAAATTGAGAGCTTTTCAGTTCGGTAAGGGAAAAAAAAGTAAACCCTTCCATTTTCATGTGTAAGCGTGTAGGCGTGCTCGTGTGTGGGGGTGATCGTGTAGTGTTGTAGCGGTGATGTATATTTGTGTGTTCCGTATCGCGCAAGCAACGTACTCAAGGTAAGGACCGAGGGATCGAACCTAGGCTTGAGCCGCTGCCGTGGGAGACCTAATCGAGTGTGCGGGAGCGAAATTAACCCCCAGACCACGGCGGCGTGATCTGTGGTTACGCGGGCGTGGGCGTGAACACGCTCTGTTTCGAGGGGCAGGCTGGTACTGATCGTTCGCTGACTTGATTGAATCAGGAGGGTCGGTAAAAATGTGTCGCGGAAGTCTTTTATAACGCGCAACGTTAGGTACGGGTTCATAGTTTGCGGCGGATACCACTCTCGGACTGGGATGGTACGCGGCTTTTTCAAAATAACTAATCGTAAGTGATTTTTTCTTGCCGGTTCTGGGTTGTTTTCCGAGTCGATGGCAGTTTTGACGTTCATAAGTGCCTTTTTAGGGCTTAAATTGTGAAAGTGATTTTGATTTTTTTTTTCATAACCAAATTCCACAGTTGCTACTCGAAGTAACGAAACTATCAAGAGACCGCTGGAGAACAGTAATGAACACAGGATGGAATCTCAGGTATTTGAGCAGACCATGAAGAAACTTGAGAAAGTAGAAGGATCACGACTTCATCGGTATCTGAGATAGAAAAATTAAAATGCAGTTGAGGCTTTAAATATATCTATAATTAGAAGAGTACTTGACAACTAGTAGCGGCTTAGATAATACCAATTCCATTATCTTTGCTCTAATTTTAAAATGTACCGAATGCAGTGCTTGATTATCAAATAAAGGAGAAAGAACAAGACAGGATATTGTTGCATTTCGCTGGTAACATCGAATTGAACGTCACGGTGTTATCGTTCAAGCTATCCTTATTCAATTAATAAATATCGGTACTCGCAAGTACAAGATGCTTTCTTTTACATAGGAAGGTTCTACATAGGACATTTACGTTAAGGGGGGAGAGAGTAGGTAGTCATTCGACTTTCGGTTTTATTAGCTCTTCACCAAAGCGAAATGTTGTAAAGTAGAAGTGATTGACTTAAAGTGAAGTATATTATTTTAATGATGTTATCGTCTACTGCTAGCCGAAAAGATCGAAATTAGTATAAGCCTACGGATACGCAACGAGTGTAGAAACATAATATTGAAAAGTCAGTATATGGCCTACAACAATACTATTTGCTTATAGTATTTTGTGTTTTAACTTTCTCTAAGCTTAATCAATTACAATAACGAATTCCCCTTAGTGTATACGGATACAAGATGTGTTGATAATTAATTTGAGTTCATTTTAGTTTGGAGCTTTATTTTGAATATTAAAAGACATGAATTTTATTTTATCCGTATTCAGTATGAGTTGATTTGTGCGTAACCAAGAACTCGCGAGATGAAATCCCAGTTAAATATCGGATCTTCAGTCGAATTCAATAAATACCTAAATATATCTTGCATAGTATAAAATAAAGTCGCTTCCGCTATCTGTACCCTTAGATCTTTTAAACCATCTAATATCGTAACTGATTTTAATACAGTCTTCATCAATAGTCAGAGTGATTAAAGAGGAAGGTTTATATAAATAATATTGTAGTACACAAAAACCGTAAAATTTAAAGATTTGTAATGTGAAGTCGTAACAAACATATTTTTTTGCGCTTAAATCTCAAACGCTGGCTAAACCTTACGATGTAGATCACATTAATTTATTGCGGAATTATATATTTTAAAAAGGTCTATAAAAGAGACCACGAAAATATTTATCTCAAAAGGAAAACACATAGTAACCATTTATATCTATTTTCCAAAATAATTATGTGTTATGTACCAAGCTTTTATACAACAGAATATTATTCCTTATCCAATTAAATACAGTACTAACGTTTTACATGTCATGTAGATCAAACTGCTCTTAACAGTATTCCATTAAAGTGGTTATCTACATTGAAGCCGTACGAAGCTTGGGCGGGTCGCTAGTTTTAAATAAATTAAGTCGTCCAGTTTAACATTTAAAAATCATAGGCCATTGTTATATAATGCCAATATGAGGTTAATAGAACGACCGTTATGGTTGTCATAAATGAATTAAGATAAAATAGTTCAAATTATCTTAAGTAGGTAATTAACGTGTTTACTTGAATGTATCTACTGACAGTTTCGTAGGTGTATTTTCATTAGAAGCTAGCTTTTTATTAAATAGTATACTGTTAACTATACATATATAGTAATAAAATAATATTTAAAAACATACCTTTATCTAAATTATAAAATATACACAAGTAATTCAACACTGAAAGAATATTAAAGGCTATCAAATAGTTTTCGAGTAAATTACGAATTATATATTAATAAAAAATATGTGTATCGTAAAAAAGAGGACATCTTTTGTCTCATAACTAGGTCAGTAGAAACAACATGATGATAATTACCCTGGTGACATACTTTTCCCAAATTTGTCCTGAGCGGGAATCAAGTCTGCAACCTCCGGCCGCGCAACCTAACATTTCAACTGAATTGTCAATTGTACATTATTATAAGTATGTAATGCATACACATGCGGATTAAATATAGAATTATCCTCTTTTCAAAATCATCTTTAAGAATATAAGTATAAATAACTTAAAATGTTAAATAAATAACCATCTATATCGAGGCTTCGAATTTTGCTTACATAAATCTCGTTGAAACCCCCTTCCTATTGGTCCTTAAATATCCCTTAACATTTCTCTAAAATCTGTCGTCCTGAGATTCTAAAGCAACGACACCGTGCAGTTATAACTTTTGTAGTTGTTTCTAAAAGCCTTGGAGTATACCAAAAACCTTTGATTTTTTTCATAGTTTTATAAGTTTAAACTTTATTATTTTTATTACTCAATTAAGAATTAAATACATTTTCATCTTTAGCTCTTTCTTGAAAATTTTATAGAATTATTTATATTTTTTTTCCTTGACTTTATGTAATATACATTTCAGAATAAAGAAACTATATTTGTTATCAAAATATAATTCAAAAGAAGATATAATTGTTATCATCTCTAAATAATTATTTTTAAGTTTCTGTACTTTATCAATTAAAGGATGTTTTATGTTTCTTGTGTACAAAATTTAACAATAATCGGTGATTCCGTTTTTGAGTTCTATCGGCACACATACAAAGACAACTAAGTTTGAACATCATACTCGTGAAATAAATAAATGTACAAAGAACTAAATATTTATTAGAATATAAATTTAAGCACGCTATTTATTGTAGTACATTTTAGTCAACAACTAGACCTCAATAAAGAATGTTACAGAACAAGGAAGAATCTTATTATATCTTTGCACATTTTTTTTTATTTAGTGTTTAGAACTGGATACTTTTTTAGCATACCTCTCATATGAGATAGTTTTCCTTATCCTCCATAGATACAATGCAACATAATATATTTCGCAAGTTCTAGGGCTACTGCTGGTGTTAATATAATATCGAAATTCCACTAAATATGGTACTGGTTTTAAAGCTCTCTTTTACTGGGGAAATATTGCTATGAATGGCTGGTGTTATATTCTACTTATTTAATAGAATTAAGTTTTAGCTATTGCAGATACGATCAAGTTACCTTCACATTTCTAAATGTTTTCCACTCCACTTAAGGACGACTATTTATTTTTGCTATAACGAAAATTCCAAACTAGCGAAAAGACTGATAATATATACAGTACGTTATAGTGTAGTACACTTATACTAAAAATATTCTACTAACACGGGGCATCGCTATAAAGAATGTAGCGACTAGTAAGCTTATGAATACTGAGACACAATATGTGTTAAAACCTCTTTTATTTTTATAATTTTAAACGTATATGTATATATTCCAAACAAAAATTACATATGTCAGTCTAGTAAAAAACAGTGTGTGTATATAATATAAATGTCTTCATAATTGCAATTATTTTATTTTACTTATAAAATTGTCTAGCAACTACAGAAAACGAACCTGATTCCTACAATTGGCGACCGTAACAGTTATGGAAAATTTGAGAAAACAAAGGTCAGTTGCAAGACGATTTTTTACTTGTGCTGAAACAAATTTGCAGAAGGCATTGCGTGACCGTACGCCTAATATTAGGTCATTGTATAAATATTGCACGGAAAAGGCTGATCAGTTATTTCTAATCGACAGTCAAATCAAAGAGTTATGGTTCCAGTCAGAAGAATCAGAAGATGTAATATTTTCTGACTTGGAAACCGCAGAGGATTATAAACGTCGATGGGCCGATTTAAGTTCCGAGTATGATAACGTCTCTCGACCTTCACAGGAACAATATGAGGTGGGGACTCATAGCGGAGCTACGGTAATATCAAATGACATTGGTAACGCAGTACGTACATTTAGGTTACCGGAATTAGAATTAAAAAAGTTTGACGGTCAACCCGTCAATTGGCTTTCGTTCTGGGGTCAATTTCAAAAAATACACGAGGATCCTAGAATTGACGAGTTCGATAAATTTAGATACCTGATACAAGCAACAGAGCCACACTCTAAAGCACGACAATTGATTGAAAGCTATCCGCCTTCCGGTAAAAACTATGAAGTAGCTTTAAATCAGTTAAAGGAGAGGTTTGCTCGCGATGATCTCTTGATCGAACATTATATCAGGAGTCTTCTGCAGTTAGTATTAACCAGAAAATCAGAGAGTTTGAAATTAGAAATTTTATATGATAAATTATCAACACAGTTGAATGCATTGGATTCCCTTGGAGTAACATCGGACAAGTATGCAGCAATGCTTCTACCTATGGTTGAGTCTGCAATTCCCTCAGACGTTTTAAAAGCTTGGGAAAGGATTCGTGATAAAAGTAAAGGGCCTCAATTGTCAGAATTACTAAATTTTATAAGACTAGAGGTTGAGAGTGAAGAACGAATTTTGACAGCGAAAGACGGTTTTGATCAAGGCCCGAGTGATTCTTTCAAGGAACCAACTGCAGCATGTTTTATTACTAACGAGAAAAAAAATACGAATACCAAAAAGACGGATCGTCTGTCATGTTTGTTTTGTGACAAGAACTCACACCATAGCCTAGAATGTTACAAAATTAGTAATTTGTCACTAGAACAGAAAAGAGATATTTTAAAGAAGAAAAATGCATGTTTTGTTTGCTTAAAAACAGGTCATAGCTGCAAACGTTGTCGAAATTATCCAAAATGTCCTCTATGTAGTAAACGTCATTTGATTGTAATGTGTCCAGACGCTTGTGCAAGTAGCAGTGATGTTAAAAAGAAGATGGATTCTACGGAAGTTATGATTTGCCAACGTAATTTGCAGACTACTCTTTTGCAAACAGTTTTAATTAGAATTGTATATAATAATAATTATGTTGTAACTAGGGCTCTTTTAGATAGCGGTGCTCAGAGGTCTTACATCAGACACGATTTAGTTAAAACATTGGGTATGAAACCAATTAGTAATGAGGTTGTCACTCATTTCTTGTTTGGTGGCATTCAAACTAATAAGGGTATGTATCCAGTTTATAATTTTTCTATCGAAAATTTGGAAGGTACGTATCAGTTACAAATGTCTGCTTTAGATAAAAATAAGATATGTGGCCCACTTCCTAAATTAACTGATAAGGAATTGATCACGAAAATACAAAATATGAATATACATATTAGTGATAAAGGGGCCGGAAACATTGTTGATGTAGGATTATTACTAGGAGCAGATGTGTTAGGATTTTTATTAACTGGTAATCTAACACAAATTGAAGGCAACTTAGTAGCAATTGAAACTAAACTTGGTTGGGCGTTGCAAGGTTCAGTGCCCAGTCTGCAGACTTACAATTAAATCAGCTATTTCAATAATCATTTTTCTTTGTCAGAATTATGGGATTTGGAAACTTTAGGAATTAAAGATCCCGCGGACTCCAAAGGTATAGAACAAAGTCAATGCGAAACACTAAAGTTTTTTAAATCTACTATCAAAAAAAATAATGAAGGTCGTTATGAGGTGCGTTTGCCTTGGAAGGAAGGTTATCCAGGACAACTTTCTTGTAATAATAAAGATTTGGCATGCAAGCGCTTAATTTCTGTGTCCAAAAAACTGGATGCAACAGGTATGATAGAAAAATATGATGAGGTTTTTTGTAATTGGTATAAAGAGGGAATTATTGAAGAAGTTGAAGGATGTGAAAATGGTTTATACCTACCACATCATGCAGTTATTAAGCAATCAAGTTTAACTACGCCTATTAGACCTGTTTTTGATGCCTCAGCTAAAGACTATTACGGCCAGTCTCTCAATTTAAGTTTACAGAGAGGGGTCAATTTATTAGAAATAATACCAAAGCTTCTTATTAATTTTCGTAAAGGTTCTATTGGCATAACATCAGATATATACAAGGCTTTTTTACAAATATCAATTGTAGACAGTGATAGATGTTATCTACAATTTTTGTGGTGGAAGGATTTTCGCAAACGCGATATATTAATAACATACCGTCACAAACGAGTAGTATTTGGGATCACTAGTAGCCCGTTTCTTTTAGCTGCAACTATTAATCATCATTTAGATAATGTGACAGGTAACAAAAGATATTTCGCACAACAACTCAAATCGAGTTTTTATGTAGATAATTGTGTACACAGTGTAAATACTGATCACGAGTGTCAAGAATTTATTAAAATGTCAGAAGATATAATGAGTGAAGGTAAATTTACATTACGGGGGTGGGTTACTGGACCTTCCCTAGAAAGTTGTACTCAGTCCGTTTTAGGTATAATGTGGGATAATAAAAGTGATCAATTATATGTTAATGTTGATCTTCCAATAATGAACAAAGAAAATATAACCAAACGAATACTATTATCCGTTGCTCAGCGTATTTTTGATCCTATAGGTTTTTTATGTCCAAGCACTATTATACCAAGGATACTGTTACAGAAGGCTTGGCAATTAAAAATAAGCTGGGATGACCAATTACCGCCATCAATTTTCAATGATTTTTTAGTATGGTTAAACAAACTTGATTCCTTATTCCGCATTAAAATTCCACGTCGTTTGACAATATTTTCTATAGAAAAATGTAAATTGTCACTACACACATTTTGTGATGCAAGTAAACATGCTTACGCTGCTTGTGTGTTTTTAAGGTCAGAATTTGAAGGTCAAGTTTGCGTGCAGTTAGTTATAGCCAAATCTAGGGTTGCACCGATGGGGTGCACTGTCAGAGAGCCTCCGCGTGGCGCACCCCGGGCAACGTCGGTCCAGTTGACCGGCGGCTGATCTCTGACCTGAGGGTGGTGTGTGAGCGGCACCCTCAGTACCGGGCTGGGGCGGATGAGGGCTCACTTTGAGCCCCAACGGCCCAGTTCCGGGTAGCGGCCGGCGGGGTCGGTTTCTGTACCGATCTCGGCGGGCGTACCGCGAACTAGACGAGTAAGGGAGAAAGACGATGGAGATACAACAAGAAATAGTAATACCCCAGGAGGGTACCGCTGCCTCCGGCAGCGGAGAATCCCTCCCCGAGCCCCATTGCTCGGGCAGCCCCTCGTTTTCTGGGGGGGGGCACTTTGTTGTTTGACATACTGACCAAGGCACCCATAAAGGACTCCGATTCGCAAAGTGATACGGTTTCGCCAGATTGCAAGCGTGTGGACACGTGTGGCGCTAAAAAGCGCGCACGTCAGTCCGGGCACGCTGCTGGCTCAAATAGCGCGGAAGCCCCGAAAGGGACTGCGCGCAGAGGAAGGATGCGTAGCAAACGCTCGGCCTCTCCCAGGCGCCCAGTGCTTGGAGAGGCTGACGGGTCTTACGACCGGGCTTTGTCCCGTTGCTCCACCCGGACAGCTACGGAGGAGAGCTCGCAGGAAGGCGAGGAAGAGCCTTGCGGCCCGCAGCTCTCCAAACCTCAGCCCCCTAGACCTAGGCCCGTCAATTTGGAGGCCTTTGACGCGGACCGGTTGAAGGCGTTGGCTGAGGAACAGGTTGAGGCCAACCTGAAGGGGACTCTGAAAAGGGCCCTGAAGAGGTCGGCTCTAACCGCTCAGGAGGTTACTGAGATCCTGGCGCTCCGCTTAGACACGGAGGAAAACAGGTGTCTCAAGAGGGAGAATCGTAACCTTCGGAGCGAGGTGGACAACCTCAAGATTGAGATTGCGGCGTGGAAGAGGGAGTTTGAGGCGCTGAAGGCAATGCCGCCTCCTCCTCTGCCAACTCCTACGCCTACTCCTCGGAACTGGGAGGCAGCGCTCAATGAGACGGCGGCCAGGCTGGAGCAGTCCGTCCTACTTTCAGTAGGGCGGATGATCAACGCCAGGCTCTCCGCGAGGGATGATCCCCTTCCGACGGTGAGACCACCGCTGGCGGCTGACCTTAGGAAGGCCGCGGCGAATCCTCCCCCGGTGGCGAAGAGGATCCTGGAGCGTCGACCTGCTACAGTCGAAGTGTCGGCTCCAACGGACCCGGAGGCGTGGTCGCTCGTGGTGCGCCGCGGTCGGAAAAAGGCCGTGGCACCTGCAGCAGCCGCAGCAGCATCCCTGCCCCCAACTGGACGCCAGGCGAAGGCTAAGCCAGGAAAGCCTCAAGGAGCCCCAGCCTCGAACAGGCGTCAGGCTGAGGGCAAGCCGAAGAGGAAGCGCAGGCGAAGGCGAAAGCCAAAGGACAGGCTTGCCACCCCGCGCACGGCAGCAGTGCTGGTCACGCTGCAACAGGAGGCAGTGCAGAAGGGCGTCACATATGCGGACGTCCTTCTAAAAGCTCGAAAGGAGGTGTCGCTGGCTGAGTGCGGCATCTCCGAGCTGAAGATCCGGTCGAGCGCCACAGGGGCCAAAATGCTCCAAGTTCCCGGTCCTCTGGCGGCCCAGAATGCTGAAAAGCTGGCCGCCGGAGTGAGGACAGCGTTGGAAGGACTGGCCACTGTGGTGCTGCCGGTCAAGAGGGCCGAAGTCCGGGTCGTCGGTATCGACGACTCGGTACTTTGGGATGAAGCCGTAGAGGCGATCGTCCAGGCCAGCGGATGCGAGCTCACTAAGCTCCGAGTGGGCGAGCTGCGCGCCCGGGGAGAGGGGAACAACTCCTTGTTTGTTTCCCTCCCCGTGGAGGCGGCGCGCAAGCTGGTCGAGGCCGGTCGCCTAAAGATAGGCTGGAGCATGGCTCGAGTCGAGCACCTGGGTAGTAGGCCACTCAGGTGCTTCAAGTGTATGGGCTTGGGCCATACCCGACCAAAGTGTCCGTCGCTCGTGGACAGACGAGAGGCCTGCTTCCGGTGCGGCAAAGACGGCCACCACGCGGAGCATTGCAAAGCGGAAAAGCCGCGGTGTGCCGTCTGCGCCGAAGCCGGAAGGGCAGCGACGCATATCATGGGGGGGATTGAGTGTAGACCCCCCCATGTGAAAGGGAAACTACCCTTATATAAGAGGGTAGAAATGGAGGTGGCTACTGTGGGCTAGTTATGGACTACATCCACAGTAGTTACCTCCAGTGTAACTTGAACCACTCCGCCGCTGCTCAGGACCTTCTCCTGCAGGCGGTGGCGGAGTGGGACGTCGACGTCGCAGTGGTCGCGGAGCCGTACCGCGTCCCGGACCAGCCTCACTGGGCCGGGGGCGCGGACGGTTCCGTGGCTATAGTATCCGGAGGGGGACTGCCCCTCTCGGTCAAGGAGAGGGGCTCCGGGTTCGTGGCGGTCGCCTCGCGGGGTCTTGCGACCCTCGGGGTTTACTTCTCCCCGAACCGGCCCCTGGACGAGTTTGAGTCCTTTTTGGACGCGCTGGGGCCGGTCGTGAGGCGGCTTGAGCCGCTTCCCATCGTCGTGCTGGGCGACTTCAACGCCAAATCCACGGCATGGGGAGCGGTGACCACGAGCCCGCGTGGCGAGGCTCTTGAGGAGTGGGCAGCTCAACATGGGTTGTCACTCCTCAACAGGGGGAGCACGTACACGTGCGTGCGACAGGACGGGGGATCGATAGTGGACGTATCGTTCGCTTCCCCGTCGGTCGCGCGCCGTGTTCGGGGGTGGAGGGTGATAGAGGAGGTGGAGACCTTATCGGACCATCGTTACATCAGGTTCGAGGTCTCCACCTCC
>JACEII010000049.1:276670-350993 GCA_014332785.1 Antheraea mylitta | reverse complement strand
ATGTTAAAACCTCTTTTATTTTTATAATTTTAAACGTATATGTATATATTCCAAACAAAAATTACATATGTCAGTCTAGTAAAAAACAGTGTGTGTATATAATATAAATGTCTTCATAATTGCAATTATTTTATTTTACTTATAAAATTGTCTAGCAACTACAGAAAACGAACCTGATTCCTACAATATGGCTTAATAAAAATTACTGTCATTCGTAATAACCAAAAAAATATTTAATGGAAAATTTAGAGATTATGAAATTGGTGTCGCGTCGCTTCGAATAGCTTGTTGTTACTTGGTGGTTTTAAACAGTGTCTGGTAAAAAATTAGTTTAGTTGTTGGCAACATTACCAATAGGTGGTGACACTGTTGCCGTTTTAGAGACTTTGTCGCTAGATCTAGCGGATTTTGGACTTAGCGACTTTATTTTTCAATCTGGCGACCTAAAAAAAATATTGACTTCTAGCGATCAATCGAATATTTAAAAATATTTAAGTATTTTAGTACTAATTTAATTGTAATTACTGGTAACAATATGAATTGCTGATGTTGTTTTTGAAATTTTCCTACCAGAATGACTTTAGATCTTGGGGTCGACCAGAATGAAAACAACAAGAAGAGTTATAACGTGACTATAACTTGTTATAACTAATCCAACTAAAGCCTTTTGTTCGTTTTATCACAGTGAAGTATTCACAATATAGTATTCTTACCGTATTTTTTAGCATGGAATATTATGAAACATTTAGTGACTTTTGATGGATTTATTATTTATGTATTTTTCAAAATCTAGCGACTTTTTAAGTAACGACTGGGACTCTGGAGACTTTTTTATTTCTTAAACGGCAACACTGAGTGGTGAACATTTTATAAATCGCGGAATTTTTGATATTGAAATATTTACAAATAGAAAAAATGCCAAAACTTGAAGAAAAGCCACGGGTTTTTTTAGAAGAATACCGTATTAAGGTTTTATTCTTTTGAATGTTTTCAGTATATGAACTATTTTCAAATAAGATATGTGTTGTGTGCGAAGTATTTTATTATAACCTTAAAATTACATTTTTTATTATATTACAGAATGCACCCGAAGATTACGGAATGGCTGATGAAAAATGGAATTTTAAGAAATTTGTAAAAAAGATGCGCATCGTAATTGTACGAATGGACGCATTTGAAATGGAGTTTGATTTAATCGGTATTCAACCAGCTTTTGCAAATGCATTCCGTAGACTAATGTTGAGCGAGGTCCCGAGTATGGCCATTGAGAAAGTTTTTATTAAAAACAACACATCAATAATACAAGACGAAGTATTAGCACATAGATTGGGCCTCATTCCATTAAAAGCAGATCCAAGATTATTTGAATACAGACCTGAAGGTTTGTAAACTCCACTCTTGGTTTACCCTCATATACGTTGGAAAGTCTAATGTAAAGTCCACAATTTTATTATTGTTAATAATCTAATATGAGTATTAGAAAACATCTTTATGTGATTTTGTGTATTGACGGAAGAAAGCAGACTTGTCACAACTTGAAAAGTTCAACTTTACACCAGAGCTAAAAAACAATTTCAATACTTTCTTTTTTTTATGTGTAGTGCTAAAACTAAGCCGAAAACCATGCTTGTATTGATGAAAAATTGAATTGTAGGAAACAAGACCCATAACATTCGAAGTGGTACCTTTTTATACAAGAATATGGTAGACAGTAATGTAGCTCAAAATGCAAGTTACGACATTTCTGCTTTTTCTCGTCTATATATTTTTTCAACTCTGTTTCTCTATACTGAATAGAGATAGAGAATTTGTTAAGTACATTTGTATCAAGGAGAGAAAAAATGGAACACGAATGATGAAAAAGTGGTCACCAAGTAACAAATGATACCATCCTTTTGTCTAATAATTTGAAATAATCACAGGTACTCAAAAGGAAAGATTTTGTTTAGTCTGATAAATTCTGCAGACTCTTGATCCAAACCTTTTTTGCTGTGGTTTAATTACTTATATATGTCGAAAATCGTATGTGTAGGCAACTATTGGGATTTTTACCTAACTATTAGTTATAATAAAGTGGTACTAAACTGGAACCAATATACTGACAAGTAGTATCTGTTAATTCTATACATATGCTTTTAAAAACCGACTCGACAACTGACTTCGAAATACTAAACTCACTTTAATAAGTGAACATTTGCAGTGACAAAAACCTGATGGATAAATATACTAACAGTATCATCAATCACGGCAGTATAGTAGATATAGGGGTCGGTGTGTTTAGATATTGCTATTATCTGTTTACAGGATTCAGACTTTGCTAGATACATTATTTAAAGTATAATCATAATTTCATTCTTTATATATTATCTTAATATGTGTATATAATCAGTCCTGAATTACCATAGAATGTACCATGTACTTATATTTGAAAATGTCAAAATAATATGTTTTGTAATCAATTTATTATTATTGAAAAATATATATGTTATTTAATGTATTCAATTAATATTTGTTTACGAGCTGTAAAAGCAGCTCCGCACGCGTTTTTTTTTTAAATTATATTAAATAATTATAAAATTACTAGCTGTTACCCGCGGCTCCGCACGCGTTTTTTGAATGTATTAAATAAATGTAAAATTGTTATTAGATGTGTAAATAACAATAATACTCTTTCAAAAATATTTGTAAGTATGACACGCACATCATCTACAGTAATAGGTAAATGGGATGGAATTTATCATAAGCCACATAGCTGGAACTTTAAACTACTATCTATGTATCAGCCTCATTGCTCACTTACACTATATAAGAAAGTAATGAAAATATTAAGCTATACATTATCGAACAATATGTGTTCAATCTTTTATTGTATAGATATAATATCAGGTATCGTCTGCTGAACTCGCTAGCTTTGCTCGCTAAAACAGCTAATTAGTTGGTTATTTGCCCGTAAAATTTCTGTTAAAATATTACTTGTAGTCCGTTGAAGCTGTTAAGACCTTGCTAGGTCAATAGCGTAATCATTTCTAAGAAAACAAAACCGTTCATATAGGTCCAGCTGTTACGGAGATTACCCGGAACAAATAAACAAACAGATATATCGACAGAATCAAAAAAAAATGTTGATATTTGTAGCACCGCAGATATATGTATTCATCAAAAAGTATTTATTTGAATATTATATACACACGCTTTATTCTTATAATACGTAATATGCAATATATCACAAACCAAAAATTGGAAACAAAACTAACGTAGAATAAACTTTTTGAGGAGTTTTTGACGGGATTTCAGTCAGTGTTATGTAGGGATTTTATATTTTATTCATAATTTTGTATTATTTTACTCTATGTTGTGTTAAATTGGCGGCGTTTCATGTAATATGGTTTGTTTATTATGCATGAGTGAAATAAATGAAAAATAATGCCATGGAGCATGTATTCTGTAAGCTTGAAATTAAGAAGATAAAAATTTACGAAATATTATATAGAAGATTTGGCGCTTATGTATAGAGAATACATAAGAACTACCTATACTGACAATTTCAGAATTGGCAGTATGGATTAATTCCTTCGCCTGTATTGTGATGGACGAATATTATTACTACTAACCTTTTAGAATATCAGCACAAAATAAAATTTACAAATGTTTCCGACACAAACGTACCAAACAAACAAACTCTTCAGCTTTATATATTAGTATAGATGAGACTGCACAATTATAGAAATGCCCTTTAAAAAGTTCTTTAAGTATGATGATGGAACTCTTTACGTAATATGTTAATGGTCTAAGAGCTCATTAAGAAGACCTCTTCTATCTGCAAAGTAACTAATTATTATAGTATAATTATAATGTCAAATTGTAAACAATAAGCTGATAATTATTCCAATGATCAAAAATAAAGAATGAATTGAAATCTTGTAAAATTTTATATAGACAAAATCATGGGTAAAAGCTATTCTAAAATAAATAACCACAATCACTTTTTATAAGGTTCACTACCTACCAGTGAAAGTTCCATGAAAATCGTCTAATCATTTTGGAAAAAGAAATGTCGGTAAAGCCACAGTTAATAGATAGTATAAACTAAAAATACCTAAATTACTTTTTATAAGATCAGCTATTTGTCAATGAAAGATTCCTAAAGATCATTCTAACCGTTTTGAGATAGCAAAATAGACAAAACTGCCAGTGAAATTCCTGTTACAATAGGTTAAGTCGTATCGGAAATAACCGGGAACAAACAAACACAGACCGACAAAAAATTTAAAAATTACATTATCGTTGTCAGTTATGTGTATATTTTCATACTCAATAGTAAAAAAAAATATTTTGATATTACATACAAACATTTTATTTTTATTATATGTATAGATTTATTTAAATTTTCAGATGCTGCAGAAGGAACCGAGTTTAATACTTTAGAATTTTCATTGAAAGTGAAATGCACAACTAATAAATCCCAGCCAAAGGATTCATACAGAGCAGAAGATCTATATGAAAATCATAGTGGTAACCAAATTAGTTTCTATTTATTCCCATTCATCAATCAATTCAGTGCAAACCAGTATGATTATGATTACATCTTTATGTTATAAATCATTTTATTTTTCCTTTTTTTACAAGAATATAACAATGGAAGATAATTAAAACAATATAATTTACATAATATAAAAACCAAAGAAACCATATGGATACATATATTTATTTCTTTATTAACCATATTGATAACTTGTGTGTTGTTTCCATAATGCTGATTCTGTGGTCAGCTAATTGTGGAAGATAAAAGTGTATAATAGTGTATTGAATTATAACTATAAAATTATAAAGTTAACAATGAACAACTTTACTGAAAAAATATTTTTTTATGAAATAGTTAAAAGTAGAAATAGATTTTAACATCAATATTAAAACAATTATAATATCATTACGGCACAATCCTATTCTTTATTGTTACATCTGTAATTTAAATTACTTTTAAGGAAATATTATTAGATCATAAAGTTTTCTCTTTTACCACGTGATTTGAATAAACTTTTTCCTTAGCATTCTATTAACATTAAATAGAATTTTGTGCTCCCATATGCAATGTATGTACATCTAGAGGAAGTATCCGATTTTTAAATGTGATCATAATGTCAACAAAATACTTCATTTACTTATCAGTTTACTCATCTCAAATAAAATGGCATCCAATTGGCAATCAAGCAACAGTACATAAAGAAGCAGATATAGGATCAGTGCATGGTGATATTCTAATATCAAAAATGAGACCTGGACATGAACTGGACCTAAATCTAGTTGCTGTTAAAGGCATTGGCAAAGATCATGCTAAATTTTCACCAGTAGGTAAGTTTCATTTACTTTCAGACAATGAATGAAACATATTTAAACATAGAGAAAATTTTATGAGAATGTGATTTTGGAGAATTTATATAATACATTAATTTATATATTATTATTTTATTTTAAGATTTACTATAATGTTACTACATTATAATTACTTTTCCCCATTATTATGCGCATAATGTACTGGTGTGATAGTTGAGTGGTTTTATCTGAGGGATTGTCGATTTGGTCTCAGCAGGTTCAAACTGGTTTACTAGGGAGTTTGTACCAATGTAATTTTTGAAATTCACATACATTTACTTTTTTAAATTGGTAACACTTTGTGCTGGTATTGAGGGAAAGTAATGTGAGGAATCCTGAACTTAGTAATGTGCATGTAGTACCTAGAACTGTATTTCTTAGAAATTGAAATCGCTACTATGTGGTTGGCTGGTATGGTGATAATGCTGATTCCTTTCTTTAAGAAGTAACCTATGGCCCTGCTGTGTTTTTCTTACAGTCTGTTGTGATGTAATATATATGTATAAATTGTTTAAGTTTTATATTTACAGTCAGGGGACATATAATAATAAATAGAGTTTGCCTGTGTCTTTGTCCATGTGGAATAGTTACTTTGGGCTAACACTAACATGTAGTGAAAGCTCTCAAAAGAAAAAAAAAATTAAAACAATCTCCATTGTTGCTCTGCTGCTAGTGGTCTTATTGTGATGATATATAGCCTTCATGAATAATGAGCTAAGAATTTTTCAAATCAGACCACTAGTTCCTGATGATTAGTTTTTTGAACCAAACAAAACCTCCAGGTTTATAATATTAGTATAGATTAATTGATTTAAATAAATTGATAAATCTCTTTCAGCAACAGCATCATACCGTCTTTTACCAGAAGTCACATTGACTCGTGAGGTCAGTGGTGGTGAAGCAGTATTGTTGCAAAGCTGTTTTTCTCCGGGTGTAATAAACATAGACTCTGATGGTAAAGCATATGTCAAAGAGGCGAGATACGACACCTGTAGTAGAAATGTGTATAGATATGATGAGATTAAAGATGCTGTAATTTTAAGTAGAGTTCGAGATCACTTTATATGTAAGTGATATAATCTGTTGTGATATATATTTATATTTATTTTACATATTGTATGTCTAACATACTGTTCTTTATATTGTTTCAGTCAATATAGAATCTGTGGGAGCTATGCCACCTAATATAATATTTATTGAAGCTGTAAAAATTCTGAGAGATAAATGCAGATCATTTTTGGATGAACTAAATAAATTCAATTAATGTACAATAAAGGATTGTTTTTAAATTTTTGTTCATATAAAGGTATTCGGTGTTATTGCAAAAAAGTTAAATATGTATTAAATACTTGCTTTAAAAAGATTTCTTACTAAATACACCGCACTCGCCCGAGGCAAGTTCGCACTATCCTTTTTTCGCAAGTCTAATCTAACCTTTTTTTATTATTAACGTGGGTAAAAACTTTATGGATACGCCACCCTTCCGGAAGAGAGAGTGTGTTTTGTCTAATTCGAACGAATTAAAACACCACGTTGTACCGTCTGCCGCATGGTAGGGGCAGCCAGGGATTGAACTTGTTGTCATACCTGAAAAACAGCCCCTGCGGCAGCCTGGCGAGTGAACGCCAAGCTTCGTCCTACTGTAGAGAGATCACTGGGTACATAACCAATCGCCTCCCCTCGTCAGCCTCTCTTGTGCAAAGAGGACATGGGCTCCGGACCCATCCCCTTAGGGTTGACTACGGTACGGTAGTGGGAGCAGACGGGCATTTCGTCTCGCCCTTCTCATTGCTCTTCTTTGGTGAAGAGGCCACATCGCAGAAGAAGGCCACACATGTCCCTGCTGCCGGGGGTGGTTTCGGCCATGCTCAGAGAGAGTGTGCTGCGCGGTGTACGTCTCGGCGCCGCACTCGTGGCGGTGGAAAGTCTAACCTAACCAAATCACGACAAAAGAGCAAGACGGCGAACATTCAGCGGTACCATGGTACATTTAAAACCACACCTATTTAAAGCAAGTATTCAATACGTATTTAACTTTTTTGTAATAACACCAATTACTTTTAAATAAATTAATATGTGTAATGTAAGAACATTAAAAACATAATTAAGTATTTTGTTTTTGTTATATGATACCTTTGTTTTCTGATGCGAAATTAAATATAATTTGCACCAGCCTGAACGTCAGGGAGTCCCAACTCCTCCCTATCCACTCCCGCAGGACCGGACGGACGGCGTTAACGGTGTACGTCCTGAAGCGCGCGTCCGCCAGGTCCTGGATCCACCTCTCCAACGCCCCCTCCCGCAATTCTCGCCTCCTAACCTCGATCTCCCTGGGAGCCGGAGGCTCCCGTCTACGCTTCCTCGCCACCGTGAATTCGTACACGACGGAGAGAACCCCTGCCTCAAATAGATTAAAATCTAACCTCATGTTAATTAACAACGCTTTTTCTACAAATAATTCGATTAACTTTATAATAAACAGGCATCCGTTCGCGTCGAACCGTTACTTTGGGTTAACGTTAACACGCAACGGAAATAAGCTCAAGAGAAAAAAACCCCTGATTTTGAAACATTCTTCATTCATAAAAACGTTCATCATCATATTATCCTCATTGTTACAACGAGCAAGATTTCTTGAATTGTAATATGAATATTGAAATTTGCTGATTAGAATCACTTTTATTTACAAGGCTTGCCTCCAAACTTTTACTTTAACTTTTAGATGTGATAATTGGTTGCGTACGCTAATAAATTTCGAACTATATATTCATTGTTGATAGATTTCAAATTACACTTAAATAGAATACCTAATTTACGCAATAGACTTACTTAGGACGATATTATAGACATCGTCCAGAAAACCAGTTTCTCGATAACTGTTAAATTAACTGAAATGTTGACCTTATGTCTTTATGATTGCGTTCCGGTAGTAGCTCACAACGCTCACGCTCACGACCGCGAGTTTTCCCGTTCCACTAGCTCGCGAGCGTTGCGATTGTAAGAGCTAGTGGAACGCATTTGTGGGCGTTTTGAGCGTTCAGATAAATAATAAAAATGGCGATCTAGAAAAAATAAAACAAAAACTTTGAGAGGTTAAGTTACACTTTGTAATTCTTAACAGTAAATTCATATAATTATGAAATTCATTTAAGTATATTAAAGAAACAATGTATAATTCAATTTTTTTATTTTAATTAACATAAAAAATGACCTTATTGGTTAAATGAAAAATATTAAATTACCATGAATTGATTATAAATTAATTTTTAAATTGAATTTTAGAATTCATAACATTTTTCAAAACAAGTAAAATTATCAAAACTTTATTAACGTATTTCATTTCATATTTCATTTACGTATTTCAATACAATATGTTATTTAATATAAATATCCTATACCGTATCAAGTAATGACATTTTCACGATCGCCATCTTCATTGAGAATCCCGCCAATTTTGACAACGCTCACGTCGACCCACGTCCAGACATGGGGCGTCGTGAGCTTCGCATAAGCTTATGTTATGATGTCATCAATGACGTTTTCGCCACGACCGCAACGCTCGCGGTTGTCTAGTGGAACGGCGAAAAGGGCGTTGTGAGTGTTGTGAGCGTCTCCCGGAACGCGCCCTTTATGTAGATGCTTGTCGATTGAAACGGCGTGTATCTATTTTTAATCGATATCAATAAACTAGTAAACGATATACTCAGCTCCAATTGTGTAGGAAATAACATGTATGATTGATACTGATTTATTTTATTTTTAATTTGGCATATTTTAGAAATACAGCTTCCTATGGGCGGCTTTCAAATCATATATCACAAAAATCACCAATAGGCAAAAATTTTAATCATAATATGTAAACACCTTAGATTGAACCATAATGAATTTTAATTTTTGGTCTAGAAACACTGCTCTGATGTATGTCAGGTTATATTATTTACTTGTTATTCTGTTCGTCACAGAGTAGTTTTGTTTATATCGTGGTGTCTTTTTAGTAGTCTGTGTTTATATCTATGTTTTCCAAAAAAAGAAAATACTCTTGTAAATACGTACAAATTAATACCTGCAATATTATTATTCTAAATTTTATTTTATGATATAGTCTATAACGTAGTTAAATTATCTATTTCATAATGGGAAGCTTAGACAGAGCCGTATTAACAGGATACATATGTAGGCTTTGTTCTGAAATGCATCGTGTAGTTATTCATATATATGGCGACGAAGGAAGACGTTTATGCATTTCTGAGAAAATTAGCAGATATCTCACTATAAACGTAAGTTGATAATATATTTTATGTAAATAATGTTGATTAATTGTTTACTAATTTATTATTGTTTACAGATATCTAGATCGGATCCCCTCCCAAAAACAATATGCAAAACATGTTTAGAAAGATTAGAAAGTCAACACAAATTAGTAATAACGATGGAACTTGCTGCAAATATTTTAAAAGGAAGAGGTGGTTGTACCAATACTAACTGTCGCAATAATGACTCGAAGGGATCCAAACGCAAGCAAATAACAGAATAGTTTTCAATTAGTAGGACCAAGCTGATACATAAATATAATACATCATTAATGGTATTGTTACATTTTCAATTTGATAACAGTAATAAATTTTATATTAAGCATATTATAGTTTTAATATTAGTATTTTAAGCATAAGAAGGTTTAAAGATAGCTTACATGTTAAATAGTATGATATGAAGAAATTAAAACTTCATGGGTGTTATTACAAAAAAGTTAAATACTTGGTTTAAAAAAGGTTTCCTATGAAATGCACCATGCTCACCCGAGGCAAGTTTGCGTTATCCTTTTTTGGCAAGTGTAACCTAATGTAACCAAAGTGAGAGAATAGATAAGCAAGATGGCAAAACATACCATGAGCGTGATACATCTAAAATGTAACCTTTTTAAAGCAAGTGTTTAACTTTTTTGTAATAACACCTCATAGGTTTTATTTGTCAATGAGTTGAAACATTTGTAAGTATAATACACTAGCTATTCCCACATCATCTGCATGGAGTAGTCACTTCGGGTTAATACTAAGGCAGTGAAGGCTCTCAAAAGGAATAAGATACGATTTTAATACTTTCTTCAGTTGTGCCTCGTTCCAATTGGTCTTAGCGTAGTGATATCCTACAGTCTTCCTCATTAAATGAGCTATCTAACACTTAAATAATTTTTCAAATCGGACCAGTATTTCCTGAGATTAGTGAGTTCAACCAAGCAAACCCTCCAGCTTTATATTAGTATAGACAATAAGATAATATGCAAAAGTATATGTATGATAATATGTAAGTAATCTGTGCGGAAGTCTGTCTTAGGCAGATGAGAGAACAATATATAGGCATATAAAGTGATGTTCATTTTATATTTGATTTCTTTTAGAACTATAAACTAAGTCTTTTTTTATATTAGAATGACATCACTTGTCTACTGAATTAATAGCTACAATGTTAAGCTACTAGCATTACTGACTCATTGATAAATAAACTGGACAGTATGGTAGTAAATTATAATAAAAAAGGTTAATTTAGTTTTAATCTATACTTCATAAATTGTACTTTTTTTCTGAATGAAAGGAAGTCTATGTCCTGTTCCATATTTCTGGTAATGTATTTGCAAAACTGATGATGATTGGTTTAGTAGTAGGTAACATCTCTTAATAATATGTATAATATCATATTATGATTCATTGGGAAATTTTACTGTAACAAATTTATAGTAATATTTTGTTATTTAATGTGATTCTAAAATCAAACTAAACTAAGGAAATAACTGTGTATTCTAACAGTTGTGAAAAGACAATGGGTGATAATCTTAAGATAACTTAGTAGCAAATATGAGTTTGATTTCTAAAATGAAGAATATATATATGAAGAATATATAGCTTGGTTCTATAGTATTTTCTGTGTGATTAGGTATCATCTTCAGGATAAAAATCTGTTCACCTTTTGTACATTTGAGAACCAGTGCCATACCAGGCTTATTGTACTGTACCTAACATTTGTGATAAAGATTGACAAAGGTCAAGACAAAAGACTTCTATTACTCTGTGAAATCGAATGAAGGCTGTAAAAACCCAATAAAGTGCTTTTCACTTTTAATGCTAATCCAATAGTAAATGTTGTTTTCATGTCACATAGACTACATTACTTATTTTTATTCTTTATTTTATATAGTGTCAGATATGCCATAACTATTACTTTATTATAAATTATTTACAATGAGTAGTTTTTCGATTTTCATTGAATTTTTGTGTACTAATATCTTCAGGTCACTAATTTTTTCATGTTTCTCCTGTATTTCCCCATCTATTTGTTTTAGTTTTGAGTGAAGAGGTAATAAAGTACCTTGATTTAACCTGAAAGAATTAAACAAATCAAAGTGAGTACCAGCAATGCAATGCACTTGATGCCAATTCTCTTTAGGTTTAACATCAGGTGGGATTGTTTTTTTTTTTTTATTGTAGCACGGCAAAATGACTGCACTATGCCTGATGGTAAGCACAGTGCAATCCAAAAATAATAGCGACCACCGATTGACACACTATCTATTGCCAGTCGCCACTATAATGCCGGCCTGCAATAAGCTGGATATGCACAGGCTGATCCCGAAACACGACCCGCAGAAGCGAATCACTATTACGGGCTTTTTCGCGATATACATTGTGGTTGCGACCCAGTCAGGTTGTAAAACCCTACCACTCCGCTATCGCCATTGCCTCGTTCGTTATTCAGCAGGGTGCACCACGTGCAGGTGAGGTTGGCTTGGGTGTCTCAAGTCTTATGATGTTATTTGACACCCCTTACATCCCAATAGACACCCCTTACATCCCAATTGACACCCCTTACATCCCAATTGACATCCCTTACATCCCAATTGACACCCCTTACATCCCAAATTATTTAAATTAAAAAGTGAAGAGTAAAAATAAAAGATTTGTCTTGTCATATTTAATTTCACTTCTGCAAATATTTAAATGGCGGACATAGAAATGCATGCATAAGGAAAATTGTAGTAATTTTATTTTACATTAAGGTACTTATAACTCAGTGTGTAGGGATGTTTTACAGTAGTATAATAATTTGTTGTTGATAGTGATAAGTGATAGAAAAGAATATATAAATTATAGACAGATCAGTTAAATGAAACTACTGAACCCTCTGAGAGCTTGATGTTAACTGTTCTAGTTTTGTTAAAAATGTATGACTTATAAAATGATATGGACAGGACAGGACACATGGATCTGTCACTCCATAAAATAACGAATTGGACAGCTAATGTAAATGTAAAGCCGGCTACACACGTAACGATATATCGTAGCGATTTATCTGTGCAAACCGATCTGCGCAGATTTATCGAACGTGCATATGAAAAATCGTTGTAGATTATCGTTCAACGATGGCAGTTGCAATTTCTATTAGATACATCGTTGTCTGATTTCGGCAGTACTTCACGGAGATCACTTGCGTGCGCACATGTGGATCGCTCTCTTTGCAACATGTCGGAAGAAGAAAATGTGGACACCGCGAACAACTGCAAGAGTTCATAGAAAGCTACAGAAACGAAACTTGCCTTTGGAAGACCAAATCTAAAGATTACCATGATCGCGACGAAAAAAATGTTACCTACAATAGGCTACTCGAAAAATACAAAGTCATCGATCCTAATGCCAACAGGGATATAGATTGGTTTTGGTTAAGAAGATTAATAATCTTAGAACTACCTATAAAAAAGAGCTTAATCAAATTCTAGTTATAATTTAATTAATTGAATTTAATACATTGATTAAAAAGCTTAATAAATATTTATAATAAAATCATTTTCCATCCGGGATGACATGTTCCTTGCGTAAACTTCTGCGGAGAACTGACCGTTGAAGCCGATATCGGAGGCGCGTGGACACACTAGAAACGATCGATCTATCTACACAGTTTGAAATCGCTACGATATATTGTTTTCTTTTTTTCGAAATGACTACGCTATTGACCCAGCAAGGTCTTAACAGCTTCACCGGGCTACTAAGCCGAGCGCTTAAGGCAGATTTTATCTTGGCAACCAGCTCAAGGGTGCACGGCACACCTCGGCTTGGCTATTGCCTGTTGCATGCAAAATCGCGACCTATCTTAGCTAACCTAGCTAACTATTCATATATGTATGAGTTGTTGAAACGTATACGTGTACCAAGCATACACGC
This sequence comes from Antheraea mylitta, assembly GCA_014332785.1. NCBI lineage: Eukaryota > Metazoa > Arthropoda > Insecta > Lepidoptera > Saturniidae > Antheraea > Antheraea mylitta. The sequence goes on along the minus strand of JACEII010000049.1, from coordinate 337,416 downwards.
CTCAACAACTTCTCTATATATTTATTATCGGAAAATTGAGAGATTTTCAGTTCGATAAGGGAAAAAAAGTAAACCTTCCACTTTTATGTGTAAGCGTGTAGCGTGCACGTGTGTGGGGGTGATCGTGTAGTGTTGTAGCGGTGATGTATATTTGTGTGTTCAGTATCGCGCAAGCAACGTACTCAAAGTAAGGACCGAGGGATCGAACCTAGGCTTGAGCCGCTGCCGTGGGAGACCTAATCGAGTGTGCGGGAGCGAAATTAACCCCCAGACCACGGCGGCGTGATCTGTGGTTACGCGGACGTGGGCGTGAGCACGCTCTGTTTCGAGGGACAGGCTGGTACTGATCGTTCGCTGACGTGATTGAATCAGGAGGGTCGGTAAAAATGTGCCGCGGACGTCTTTTATAACGCGCAACGTTAGGTACGGGTTCATAGTTTGCGGCGGATACCACTAAGGGACTGTGATGATTTGCGGCTTTTTCAAAATTACTAATCGTAAGTGATTTTACGTACGCCCAGATAGAAGGGATCTCTAGAGTTTTTCGATGCGCTTCCTAAGAAAGTCCGACCGCCAGCCAGAAGTGTAAATAACGGTATCGTCAGCGTAACAATCTACCTCGACTCCCCGAGACCGAGGTAGGTCACTGATGAACAGATTGAAGAGCGTGGGCGCGATTATGGAGCCCTGTGGCATACCTGAGCGTATCGGGTGGTGCAGTGATAGTTCACCATCCACTCTGAAGCGGAATGTCCAATCAGTGAGATTATCGCGGATAATATGAATTAACCTATCGGGTACGCGAGATTTACATAATTTATGGATGAGTCCTCCGTGCCAGACCTTATCGAAGGCCTTGGCGACATCGAAGAAAACTGCAATTGTGCGTTTCGGTTTACGTTTCGGATCTGCGTTATATTTAGAGAAAATGTACTCCGTGAGGCGGTGTACTTGATTCGTGCAAGAGTGTTCGGCGCGAAATCCGAACTGCTCAGGTGGTATTGATTTTAAATCTGTGATCGAGAACTGAAGACGGTTCAGAAGGAGCCGCTCGATCGAGACTAATGGGACGATAGCTAACGGGAAGCGTAGCTTTCTTGCCGGGCTTGTGAATACCTATCACTATGGCCTTTTTCCAGACGGCCGGAAAGTGACCCTGGGACATGGCCGCATTAAAGACGCAGACCAATAGAGCTATGATGCGATCAGGAAGGAGTTTCAGAACCTCGTTCTGGACTTCCTAGGCTTGATTGCGCCTGCAACTTCATCGAAAGTGATCGCGATTAGGGTATCCGCCGGAGGAGACGCGACTACATGCTCCGCAGCTGATTCGATTAATCCGTTATGGAAAGGGTCAGTGTTATCAGTGTTTGGCGAGCACTGTTTCTCTAAGCTTGCGGCAAGGCATTCTGCTTTATCTATGCTATCGAACCCGGGAGACAACCCGGGGACGATATATTGTTACGTGTGTAGCCGGCTTATGTAGTAGTGAGTGTAAGTAAAGTGAATAAATTTGAGAAAGCATTAAAAAAATTTAAAATGGTCTGCGCGAAGATTTTAACATGCGTCACCGTACCCAGCTTATCGCCCAGACCGTGACCACCCCAGGCCTTAGAATAAAAATCTTTATGGACAGCATTGTTTTTGAACCTTTGAACCAATGTTCATATCGTAAATTCATCTTGTAATATGAATTGTATCTTATAATCACAATAATACAATTTTTTAATTATATTAATTTCGATTGTTAAAGAGAAAAAATGCCATTTTGATTGAAAATGAAATATCTGACAACTAATGGGCATAATTTCAAATAAAATGATTAAAACTGAAATACGATTTACAATTATAAAAAAGTATGTAGTTGTAATTAAAAAAGTACATAAACATAAAATGAGTCACATCGAGTCCTTACCGGGATCTTCTTGATGACTGGATTATTTTCTGAAGTGGTAGTAATGTTTTTATTTTCATAAGAAAGTTCTTAGGACTACATTGACTATTTAATTTTGTTTCATTTATGATCGTATTTTCATATTTTTGCATGCTTTTTTAAACGCCGTAAACAAAAAAAAAATTAGAAACATTAAATATTAGAAACTGTTGTGTGTAACCAACATATATCGGGGACTTTTTTTTAGCTCTTAATCTTCGAAACTAATTCGAAACAAAAATATTATTTGGGTTGCGGATCCATTCGAAGCTGTCAATTCTCGATTAAAATTGCGAATTAACCATGCCGAAGTTCCATTTAATTTCGATTCGTGTTTACGAACATGGCAGAGGCAATTATGTTCTCTATCACTGTTTCTGAGAATGATACTTATTTTATAGTTTGCTTGACAATTACGTCACATATGAAAAACTAATGTAATATGTACTAAGTTATGCAGTACCATTAGCTTCTTAGATACCAGTGAGAAATATAATTAAATATGAACTTCAGTATGATAAACTACACCTAAATATCCACCTCATAAGACAATATGAATTAATTACCTATATCAAAACCTCATAACCTCGCTTATCTTTTCATAATGGTACATATCTATGATATATATTATAGAAAAAATGCTTGTACAAACGTTTTCTGTATTTGCATCTCTTTCGATACTTCTTCATAGATACTTGTCCATTGTTGTAGTTCTTGTCGCATTACTTCGACATCTTCTTGTATATGGTCTAATAATTTTCCTAGAGGATTAGCTACACGTGACAAGCCTTGTATATTGTATCTCAGTGTATCAATTTCTTGATTTTGTGCTTCTTTGGCTTTTTGTGCTCCAAATTGCCATTCCTTAAAAAATAGCATATGTATTATCGTATAAAACCATATAATTCCTCTGTAAGTTTATAATTATAAAATTTTTGTCAACATTTATTTGCATATATTTGGTATGGTGTTTTTTTTAAAGTAATAGTTGATTTTAGTAAAATATTGTAGAGATAAGTTAAATCCTATAATGTACATTCCCATAAAACACTTAGTTGTGTTAGTTAGTGTGTTCGTACTGCTGCTTATTTTCGGCAAAGTGATATTGAGTAGTAGAAATGGGGTCCCCTTGAGATTGATAATATACAAGTAAGCATAGGTTGCAATGGCTCCTTAACACCAGGTAGATTGAATCTAACTCTACCTATCTTATTTAAAAATTACATTATTGGAAACAAATCCGCGAGCAAAAGCTAGTAGATAATAAAAAACTAATAACAAGAGTAGATTTACAATTTGCAAACATACAATCTCAGTTTTTCCTTTAACTTGATTTAACTCTTTTTGCGAATTTAAAATTTGTTGAACTAGATGTCCGTGTTCGTATGCCGATGTTAAATCGAGATGATCTTCTGCACCAGAATTTATTGTAACATTTTCTTCTTCTATAACTATAATGCTACCGTCTTCATCCTAAAACAAATTCAATAAAAGATTTAGATATTCTATAGAATTATAAAGAGTTTTGGGAATTTAATAGTTTACCTCTTCGTTCTGGTTATGTTCTGCAATAATATTAACTTTGCCAATAAGCGCGTTATCAGTTTCGGAAATGTAGTTTTCAAGTTTTTCTCTTAGCCGTGGAGCTCCAGGTCTACTGGAAGGCGGTCGGACAGTGATTGGTCTGTCAATATTTTGATTGTTTCTTATTGGCGACGTTGTGTGTTTCTCGATTACTTTACTATCTGTATTGTATGTAGTCTTTTCAATTTCCACTGCATGATTATCTAATTTATTGTAATCTTCAACTACTTTAGTACTCTGTCGATGTGGCCTATCTTTTGTGTCTTCCCCTAAGTCTAAATTATTATCTTTTTCAATTTCACTTGTGATATGTTGTTCGATTTTTGTAGCATCATGACTATCTCTACGTATAACCGAATCATCATAGGTGGTAGTGGTGTCTAATTGTACATGCTCGTTAGATATCTGTGAAGTGTTTACATCATTTTCGGCAAAGGTAGACTTTGTTTCTAAATTTAATTCCATTGCGTTTGATGTAATATTGTGATCGGTTTGTAAATTAGTAGTCACGTTATCCTGTAATTCATCTTTTATACTGTTAACGTTTTCTAAATTGCTAATTACATCATTCTTTTTAATTTCGTCTACATTATTGATATCTGATGTAATAATAGCTTTTGACGTAGAATGTGATTTATTTAAAGGTTTCGATTTATTTTCCACTAGTGTCTTTCTAGGCATTATTTTCGACTGCGATACATTTTTATTTTGTGATTCATTTTTAACTATGCCACTTTCTTTTTTTCTTGTTTTAGCTTCGTTTCGGACATTTAAGTTTGACTCTTTTTCGCGATTTGTTAATTTCTCTAAGGTTTTTGTAACTGGTTTTTTTGTGTCACTTGGTTTCTTAATTGATTTTTTTGTTGTTATAGCTGTTGTAGGACTTTGTTCATTATTCGGTAATTTCTCATTTTCTTTGTATACTCTAACAGCTTCCCTAGATGATAAATTATCGTCTAGAGCCTGTGCTAAACATTGAAGTAATTCATTTGTCTTTTCCGGTTCCTGTCCAGCAACTATTTTTGATGGTTTTACTGATAAAGATTTTCCCGTAGTAGAATCTAGCAAACATGACAAATATGGATATCAGTATTAATTGTTATCGTATTAAGGGTAATTTAAAAAACTCTATAAAAATTACTTACTTAGAATACATATTACTTTGTTTAGAAACAAGATTTTACTATCCCTATCTTTTACATTGTCTGATATCAATTCGCTGTCGTCAAATAATCCATCAAAGAAACCTGTTGATTTAAGTACCTAGAATAATAAAAGGAAATATTTTGATCAAATTTATTTGCTCATCTATTTTGATAGTTACATAATTTAAAAAAAAATCAGTTATTATGATGACATATTTATCTATACTAATATTATAAGGAGGTAAAGTTTGTGAATTTGTAACGTTGTGACGTTGTAGGGGGTATTCTCAGGAACTACTGGTACGATATGAAAAATTCTTTCAATGTTATTATATAGATCATTTATCGAGGAAGGTTATGACTATATATCATCACGTTAAGACCAATAGGAACGGATCACCAAGGAAGAATGTTTCAAAATCGGGGGTTTTCTCCTCTTGAGAGCTTGCGCTACGTGTAGGCGTTAACCTAAAGTATCTATTTCACGTGAACGAAGTCGCGGGCAGAGGCTAGTAATTAAATAAGTGTAATAAATTTACCAAGAAGTACGTTATTATTTTCGCAAGTTTCGCATTGCCACACATTAAAGATGGATTTTAATTCAAGAATGATTGAATTAAGAGTTTGATATTTTGACATTGTCTCCAGTCCATATATAACTCCAACAAGCACGACTCTGCCATCTCTTGTCCTTGATGGAAGTAATAAACCCTAATTGTTCTACGTCGTCTCTCAGAATCTAATGCTCTGATGCACTGATATCATACTGCCTAGTTAGTAACACCCTTGGATGAATTCGAAAGGTAAGTCTTTGCGATACCAGTCATGAACAATTTATAAATAGTATTAGTTTTACTTACATTTGTTATTATGTCGTGCAAAAACCGAAAGGGTGGTTTTTTTAATAACTTTTCACTCAACGGTGGTCGTTTTATATATTTTCCAAGCGATACTTGTGTAGCTTTTATAATTTCTAAACTCAAACCGTCTTCCATCGTACATTTCTTTTGTTATAACTGTAAATATAAAGTATCGGAGAAAAATAAAGTCATTGAAAGTTGACGTGGTTTTTATTTACATAGTTTGTTACTATGGAAACTTAATCATATCGTTATTCGTTTTGGTTGGTATGACATTCGAATGCATGGTGTCAACTGGCGAGTGACCTCAGTGACCTGACCTTTAATTTACTTGAAAAACGATAATCAATGCTTCCTATACTAATAATAATTAGATCAAGAAGCATTCTTTCTCATATATTCGCAGAAGGTATAACAGCCGTGGACTTTGTCTACTATTCCCCGGGCAGACAGAGAGATATTATTTCTTTTTCACCACCGTCGAAATTTAAATTAAGCCCATGGTCTTACTATAGTTTAGTATATTGTGTCTATGATTAAGACATATTCGGTGTTATTACAAAAAAGTTAAAAAGGTTTCGTACTAAATGCACCGCGCTAGCCCGAGTCAAGTTCGCTTTATATTTTTCGCAAGTCTAACCTAACTTAATCAAAGCGAGATAAAACAGCAAGATGTCGAACGTTCAGTGAGGGCGGTGCATTTTAATTTTAAAACGTAACCAACATTTGGTAGCGCTGTCCGGCTGGCGGCTGCCCGCTAGGACATTAGTCGTTTAAGCCACTCTGTCTCGTCCGAACTATTATTAGGTTGAATGAAATAAACAATCTAAAATAACCAAGTGCGTTATTTATCACTACACACATAAAGTCCAAAGTAACTATAATATAAAGTACTCTGTTCTCTCTTGCATCAGTTGTCCTGCGAAGAAATAAAAAAAGCAGCTCAAAAGCATTTATATAGTTAATTTCAATTATTGATTTTTAATAACAAGTTCCAAACTTCATAATGTCTGTTTGGTAAAATGAGTTAAAGCATGAACAGTTTATAAGCAAGTATGTCAAAGATACTTTGTTTTCCTTTTTCAGTTTATCCATGCTTTTTGGTTCGTATATTGTATTTGGAATAAAAATATTACCCTTATAAGTTTCAAAAGGAACGATTCGGCAACGTCGCGTAATCAATTATAGTCAACGAGTGAAAGGATACCAAATTAAGAACATGAGATGAAACATTTACACCACTTTTACAGTGAGCAAAACAAATGATTCAATGAATGTAGCTTTTTCGAAGTGTCTACGCTATTGACCCAGCAAGGTCTTAACAGCTTCACCGGACTACACGAATGTAACAAATCAACTAAATTGTATGCACAATGGGATTTAAGAACTACAACGTGACAATGCACAAGGTAATAATTCTAGTAATTATATACCAAAATCTTAGATATAGAAGAATATAAAATATTCGTATATACTCATAAATTAAATAATTATATGCTTAACACTTAACTACTTGTACGACTATAGTCTGTGCGCTTGACAATCAAGCAGTGTATTATAGTCGTAGACAGAGAAACAAACTAATATTGTCTGTGGTCATAACCTCACAGGTTTTAATATGACATTGACAACAAAGTTTTCTAGTGATGTTCTAATGATGTGAAGAAACACTTATTTCTCTAATAATGATCTAAAATATAATAACTCAATAGTCTATACTTTTTTTAAATTACTTAGCTATTTCTTTAAGTATTATAAATATATTTGCTTTATGAAAAATGCAGATGTAAGAAAAATAATATTGTGCATAATACTCCATCGCATTTATACTAGCATTATTGTGGTTTGTTGTAATTTCTTTACGAACAAATGCTCTATTATTGCCATCAACAATATTATATTTTAAGTTTAAAATAATATACCTACTAAAATCTGACAATACATTCGAAAGGGAAATAAAACAAAAATGTCCATTTACATACTACTTGAAAAATTAGTGTTTTCTCAGATTTTTTTAATTATCCGTGTCATCAAATATTAAAAATTAAGTTATAAGGTTATTTATAAATCATACACAATTTTAATAATAGACTTTTTTTTTTCTCGAACTGACTACGCTATTGACCTAGCAAGGTCTTAACAGCTTCACCGGACTACTAAGGCGAGCGCTTAAGGCACTCAGCCAATTTTATAATGGTAACTAGCTCAAGGGTGCACGGCACACCTCGGCTTGGCCGTTACCCGTTGCATGCAAAAATCGCGACCTATCTTAGCTAACCTAGCTAACTATTCATATATGTTTGAGCTGTCGAGACGCATATGAGTACCAACATATCCGCCCCGACAGCCCCTCCATATATTTTTATCGGAAAATTAGGAGAGTTTTTTCAGTTCGATAAGGGAAAAAATCTTTCACAAAATAACCCTTCCACAAAGATGTGTAGCGTGTAGGCGTGCACGTGTGTGGAGGTGATAGTGTAGTGTTGTAGCAGTGATGTATGGGTGTGTCACCGTATCGCGCAAGCAACGCACTCAAGGGCTCCCTACCGAGGGATCGAACCTAGGCTTGAGCCGCTGCCGTGGGAGGCCTAATCGAGTGTGCGGGAGCGAAGTTAACCCCCAAACCGCGGCGGCGCGATCTGTGGTTACGCGGGCGTGGGCGTGAGCACGCTATATTACGTGGGACAGGCTGGTACTGATCGTTCGCTGACGTGATATCGTCGGGAGGGTCGGTAAAAATGTGTCGCGGACGTCTTTTATAACGCCCAGCGTTGGGCACGGGTTCGTAATTCGCGGCGGATACCACTAACGGACTGGGATGATTCGCGGCTCGCTCGAAATAGCTAGTAGTAAGTGATTTTATATACGTCCAGATGGACGGCATCTCCAGGTCCCTGTGGAGATCCGCCCTCCGGACGTACCAAGGGGCACCGGTGATTTTACGCAGAGCCCGGGTCTGCAAAACCTGAAGTCTATCGAGATCCTTCGCGTGGGCGAAAACGGGACAACTATACGTCATAACGGGACGAATACAAACTTTATATATTGTGAGCTTATGTCTGAGGGACAGTTTGCTCTTCTGACAAAGTAAATAATGGAGGCGACCCAAGACCATAGCGGCTTTGTTTCGCACTCTTTTGATGTGTGGCTCAAACGTTAAATGACTATCTAGGGTGACGCCGAGATACTTGACCTCGGTGGTCCAAGGTATCTCGGAATCGTATAGCCTTATGGGCTCTAACTTGTTCTCGCGATGTCTAGGATCGAAGAGCATCGCGGCGCTCTTGTCGGGATTTATACCTATTCGCCATCGAAGAAACCAATCACCGAGTGTGCTAACGGCTTCTTCGATGGTGTCTCTAAGATCACTCAGCCGCCAGCCAGAGGCGTAGATAACTGTATCATCAGCATAACAACCTACTTCGACTCCCGGGAGCTTAGGTAGGTCGCTGATGAACAGGTTGAAGAGGGTGGGCGCGAGAATTGAGCCTTGCGGCACTCCTGATCGTATCGGACGGGGCGATGAGAATTCGCCGTCTACTCTAAACCGGAAGGTTCTATCGGCTAGATAATCGCGGAGGATGCGAACTAACCTATCGGGTATGCCGGCTTGGTTTAACTTGAATATGAGCCCTTCGTGCCAGACCTTATCGAAGGCCTTGGCGACGTCGAAGAATACGGCTATTGTACGTTTCGGATTAGTGTTTCTCACGGGCGGATCCGGCTCCGGATGCGGATCTTTATTGAAATTGGAAAGAATGTGCTCCGTGAGGCGGAGCACTTGATCCGGACAAGAGTGTTTGGCGCGAAAACCAAACTGCTCGGGTGGAATTAAACTCTGATCGTTAACCGTGACCTGGAGACGGTTCAGAAGGAGCCGCTCGTAAAGTTTGCCTAAGGTGTCTAACAAACTGATCGGACGATAGCTATCGGGAAGCGTAGCTTTCTTGCCGGGCTTATGAATCCCTATCACTACGGCCCTCTTCCAGACGGCTGGAAAATGACCCTGGGACATGGCCGCATTGAAGATGCAGACCAATAGAGCTATGATGCGGTCAGGAAGGAGCTTCAGAACCTCGTTCCTGATCCCATCGGGACCTGGGGACTTCCTAGGTTTGAGACGCTTGATGGCGGCCGAGACTTCATCGAACGTTATCGGGGTTAGGGTATCCGCCGGAGGCGACGCGAGTGCATGCTCTACGGCTGTGACGATAGACTCTATGATGGAAGGGTCAGTATTACCAGTGTTTGGCGAACACTGTTTCTCTAAACTCGCGGCGAGACATTCGGCTTTATCGGTGTTATCGAACGCGGGAGGCAACCCAGGGCCTCTGTCGAGAGGGGGCATTGGAATGACCGTATCTGATTTGAATTTTCGCGTGAGGTCCCAGAATGCCAGGTGCGACGGCTGGAGATCCTCCAGATACCTGTCCCACCTGTCACTCCGGATCTCAGATATACGAGACTTAACTTCTTTACGTAAAGCACGTAAGCGTTCGCGGTTCTCTGCGGTCGGGTAAGCGTCGTGAGCACGAGTCGCGGCGTTCTTTTCCGTGATCAATGCTCTCACGTCATCAGGGAGTATAAAACGGCGTTCATTCGCCGCTTGTACCTCTTTCGAGGTCTCCCTGACGGCGGTCTGGAGATAATTGACCAGGGAATCGATGGCCGAATCCGCGTCGGCTTTAGACACCAACACGTCCGGAATACTATCTAGACTGTTAGGCGACGGACTATTTTTAAAATACTCTCTGAGTTTCGCGTAATCGGCCACTCTGATCGGCGTCGGGCTAAAGTCAGAATTATGACCTAACTGTAATAGAACCGGCCGATGGTCCGAGTCGAGTTCGTGTATGACTGATATGAGTCGTACAGGAAGCACGACATTTTTCAAAAGAGCTACATCGAAAACTGACGGTCGACAGTTATCCTGATAATGTGTGGGTTCCGGAGGGGCTATGACGTCAAATGCGAGAGCCTCACCTAGTTCGTCGAGTGTCCTCCCGTTACGAGAGGTACACGGACTGTTCCAGATGACGTTCCCGCAGTTGAGGTCCCCCGCTATAATAACCGAATTACCTAAATTGAATAGCGCCTGCAAGTCGGATTCGAGCAATACTTTATTTGGCGGCAGGTACGCGGAGACAAGAATAATATCAGAGTGGCCCGTCATACCGACGCGGCATACTGACACTTCCATATGAGTAAGCGCGGGCGGATCTAAAGGCATGCAATATAATGAACGCCTAAAATAGATTAGAGTGCCACCCCCGCGGGTGACACGGTCGTTCCTAACGATACAATAGTTCGCGATTCTCGGGTTACGCATACTCGGTTTAAGCATCGTTTCCTGGATGAGGAAAACGTCAATCTGTCTGTCGCGTAAAAAGTCAGCTACTAGATCGCGCCGTGTCCGAAGGGATCTCGCGTTGCGAAGGGATCTCGCGTTGGTAATAATAGACTATGGCAGCGTTACTACAAATAAACACTTGTTTTGACTTTAATAGTGTTTACAAATTTTCCTTTGGATAAGGATATTATATACTGCTATTTTCAGAATTAATTAATTGTGTTAATATTAGTTTTGATATCCACAAGATGCAGATAGTGCACTTTACTAACCAAATCATTTTAAATATTTTAGTAGTTGGTGTACTATGAAGAAAATTTATTTATTTTATATATGTTTTTAAAAATATTATGTTTATATCATTATTCATTCTACGTTGCATTTGGACAATAAATTTGGATCATATTTCCCAATATATTAAAAAAATGCTATTCTATAATCATTTTTAATAATTTATTCGATTCCCATCACTAGGCAAAAATAAAGGGTATACGTGGCGCCTGAAATGGTTGTGTAAAATTTTGCTAAGCGCCTGAGTGAAAGTAATATCAATTTGTATATTCGTAGTATGGTTGCACTTGTTTTAATTCAATGTAAACAAGCTCAGTAATTGTGTTTACATTTAAAATGCCACCTAAGCGTAAAAAACTTGGACGACCACCGGGATCAAAAAACAAGAAAAAAGATAAAATAAATGATTTCACAACTATCAGCGAAGATACTTCGTCTACACTAGATACCACTAATGTTTGCATTACCTGCTGCAAATCCTTTGACCAGCAAGAATATGTAAATCATATTAAAGTTTGCATTAAAAACGAAGATAAAATTATTACAGATAATCGTAAGGTATGAAACAATCTTGTACAAATATGGACTGCATTTCGTGCGTTATGCTCCCATCACTTACATACTTGTTTTTAATAAAATCAGTTTCATGCTTATTTAGTATAATTTCTAAACAAAAGATCTAGAAACTCACAATTATATCTATTTAATTTTATCATTTGTAATTTACGTTATAAATTTACCACACCAACTCTTTACTTTGATAATATTGTTTTCTGATTATTTTATTGAATTTTATGATAAAGTATTTTAATTTGTAATATTATACTTATTATAGAAAAAGTAATGACTAAAAATACATTAATTTAATTGAAGAATGGTACATAGTTTGCGGAAATCTATAATTAAATATTAGAAGACATTACTTTGCACTTACGATTGGAATTTCTTGTAGTGAGACATATCCAATAAATTCTATGGAGAAGTGTAAAGTAACATCCACTAATATTTAATCCATTAATTGCTTAATCTTAGTATACTTTAGCCTATAAAACTTTGTAACTAATTGTGTCCATACAGATTAGTATTACGTTTCAACTTTTATAATTTCTTGTGACATCTACCTATATGTAAATATATTCTTAACATTACAATTAGTAAGTGAAGGAAATTGTATTGATTAAAACAAGATTATTTTATTACATTTAGACCCAGTAAAGGCAATTATTAATGTTAAAAAATTACTATTGGTTCAAAAATATCTTTCAATCTTTAGTAAGAGAGTAGATAAAAGACAAACTTTTTTTAAGCAAGTAAAGCAAAGGCAGTGGGACAATGTTTAAGTCACTAATCAGGTATTTTCTTTCTAGTGGACATAGAAACAGTAATTTCCAAACATCACTATTATCCCCTTATTAATCTAAGTAATATTAAATTTTATAAGTAAAATGTTATTATTTACACTTGTAGGCTCCGGAGTGTAGTTATTTAAAATGTTGATGATAAATGAGGGTTTCAGATTCCTATATATGCTCTCGAAAACAGCAGACAATTGTAGTTTTGAGTTGCTGGTTATATGAATAAAAAACTTACAGTTTAAAGGGTTAAATTTGATTTTAAGTTGAATATAAAGCTTTTTGATACTCAAACCTATATCATATGAATCCTTGAGCTATTTTCAGTGTTATTGCTATAGTTTGCACCCATTATTTCATTATTATGACAATATCTGTTTACTGACCTTAAATTAAAAGTTTGATTTATACAAATAACACAAGGTAATCCTTGGGATTACTTGGGAAAAGAGTATTCAATAGTTATTAATAGTTGATAACACCACTTATATAAATGAAACCTCAAAACAATATGATTTTTTAGATCTATGCTTTTTTTTTAAATTACATGTTTAGGAAATTTTTTGGTTCTTCATCAGAGTAAGAGATGATAAGCAGTGTAAATGTTTAGCTCTGGGTAAATAGGTAAAACAAAATCTGTAGTATTTGAACAGTAACAGATTATATATGATTGTTAACAAAATTAGTTAAATCATAAATTCTGATTTACTATATAAACTATAAAAAATAAAGTCTTATGGAAGAGTTTAATATTTGTTCTATTCTATATTGTTCAAATAAAATATAATTTATATTACTAACTTTATATTACTTTATATTACTTAATTTATATTATTGAATATAATTTATAGTACTAAATTAAATTTCTTTTTTTTTTCAGAGACTGTTTTGTTGTAAACAATGCTCAAAATATTTTAAATTTGAGCATAGTTTATCTGAACATATTTTAAAGGAGCATTCCGAACTACCTAATAGTGTACCCTGTAAGCAATGTTCAGTAAAATGTCCAAATAAGAAAATATTGAAGGAACATATAATGAAAGTACATGAAAGGGATTTATTTGTATGCCCTGAATGTAATAAGGAGTTTGTGAGAAGGTCTCACGTGTTACGACATATGTCTCAAAGTGGTTGCAATGGGAAAACTGTTGTACTGTATCCTTGTGAAGTAAGTTATAATATACATTTCGTTCTTTTATGCATATTCAATATAAGATGTCCAAAAAATAAGACAAGATTTCAATTAGCTTTTTTTTTTTTTTTTTATTAACGTGGGAAAATCCCTAACGGATACGCTACCCCCCTGGGGGAGAGGGTAGGTTATGTCCGATTCGCACGGACTAAAACCCCACGGTGTACCGTCCGCCGCATTGGAGGGGCAGCCAGGGATCGAGCATGCTCACTGACCTGAAACTGCCCCTGCAAGATTTCATTTAGCTACCATTTTTGCAGTAAATTGTTAGCAATCCTGAAAAGGGAACAGTTTGAATGCAGAGAGTTTAATGTTAGGAAAAAAATGGTGCTTTAAACAATACAATGTGTTATCATTATTAAACAATATTTAAGAAATTAATGAAAGTTTGGTGGCCTACTTCGAAAATTGTATACTAAATATGGTCAAAATAGTGTTTTAACCTTATCAACATCATTAGATTTCTTTTTATGAGGTAATGTGAAGTCAAAAGTCCATGTCAACAAGCCCACAACAACTTGTACATTACAATAAGAAATGAAACACTGCATCAAAAAAATTCAGCCACGATTATGCATGACAGGGCAAGAAAAATGTTGACGAAAGAGAGTGTATGTACCAGGAAAACAGTGGAGGTTATTATATATATGTGTTATTCCATAAAAACCATATCCTCTATACTTTATGATACAATGAAAATATAACAATCTATAGATCAAAAAACTGTTTTCTATTGAAGTCAAATCTTGCCTTAATTTTGGGACACTTTATACCATAAATATTGTAAAAATTGAAATGAGAAGTTCACACATATGCTAGTTGAATAAACAAAGAAATTTCTTTAGTCAATGAGTAGCATACACACCAATTCCTAAGAAACAGGAAGTCTATTTTTAGTATATTGGTATAAATTTTATTTGAAAAATGTGATAGCAAATTTAAATACACTTGTACTACAGTAGAAGATTTCATAATGTTGTAGTCCTGTAAAGCTGTAAGGACCTGGCAAGGTCAATAACATACTTAATTAAAAAAAAAATCATAATGAGGTTTATTACATTTCCTGTGCTTTGTTTTATGTCTATTAAAAATTGCACACATATAAGCATCTAAGTTCCTAATAAAGAAAGTTTTAAATCTATATTTGATCTAGGTTTCCTCACAAAATAACTATTAGAGTGTTATTTTTAATTAGTTGATTAATTTCAATTGCTATTTTTTTTTTGGTATAATCTATTATACATCTGATTAATATGTAGTTCACTTATCAAAAAATTATGTAACTTCATTAAGCCTATAATAATAATACCTATCAAACTTATGTATTTTGTTGCAGATATGTGATGCTAAATTCTCAAGAAAAGATAATTTGATGGTTCATCTTCGTTTACAACACATTAATAGAGATAATCATTTTTCATGCAAAAATTGTGATTTTTACACAAAAAATTTTTCAAAGCTTGTCAACCATTGGCACAGGCATCATTCAGGTAATTCTCTCATATAAAAGCATGAGAAGCTTCATCGAATTTTTTCATCTTAGGAATCCTATTTTGGAGTATATGTTAATAACATTATTGTTAATAAATATTATAGCGAATATTACTCTGCATTTCTGCCTGGAATTGATTGATCACTACTACATTACTGCAATAAAAAGCGTTTTTGATTAAAACAATAAAAATAATTAAAACCTCCTTTGCTTGTTGAATCTGACAGAGGGACAGAACCAAAGAATGAGGTTTTAATTCTTTTTATTGATTTGGTCAAAAACACTATTAGTTTTTTTTTATGTCATAGGAGTCAATGGAACAAGTGAGTCACCTGATGTTAAGTGATCATCATTCAGAGACACTAACAACACCAGGAGAGTCGCAAGTGCGTTGCCAGCCTTTGTTTGGGAGGAAGAGGGGAGAGAAAGAGAGGAAAGGGGAAAGGAGCGGAGGTGAGCCTTCGTCGCTCTCACTGACCGAACGAAACGCAACAATAGTTACAGCAAGATGTAGTAGTGGTCAATCAATTCCAGGCGAAAGTGCAAAGTAATTACCAACATAATATTTAATTATTGATTTCCGTAAAGTGACGCCTTCATCAATCAAATATTATTGTTAATTATTTTTATTGTAGCATGACGAACTGACAACAGCATACCTGACTAACTATTAACTCGCATACTCTGTCTTTTCTAGAGTCACCAGGCCAGTATGAATGCCACCATTGTGGGAAAGCCACAGGCTCTAGAGCAGCGATTGCTAAACATTTGGAAATACATGGAGAGAAGAAATATTCATGTGATGTGGTGATTATTTAAAATATTTTAAATCTATTAAACAGATTAAAAATAATAATGAGCATTATCACAAACAAGTTAGCAGTGGCTGTAGGTGTACTGTGATATTTGTTTTTGGGAGTCGCTAAGTTCATAAAAATACTTTTCATGCTAATTCCTTTCGAATATATTTTTTAATATGCTAATTAGGCTCAGAAAAAATGATAAGATGTGTGAAATGTGTTAGTCAATGATTTTTTTTGCTAATCTTCATGGGCGTAGCTTGGAAGGGCAGGCAATCCATCATCTTGAGGGAGTTTAACTCTAAATATTCATGTCAATGTGAGCTTGGTTTCGCCAACACTTTTGCAAGGGCAGAGCTGAAGGATCCACTTAATCGTACCCCTTGATTTTGTAGATACAGCATATATTTGGAAACATTTTTTGCTACACGCGTAATCGGTCCTTATGTATCTATTCCTTACGGTTATAAATTGTAAATTTCGTGGTTTAAAAATTTAAAAAAACAAACACCCACATGAAAAACCTATTCTTAAGAATACATGGTTCATAAAAGTTTGAATTTTAGATTTTGTAATAAATACTGTAACAATTTGTAACATACTGCCAAAATTGTCTCTTGACCAGTGTCATCACACGTCTACATTTTTGTATGGAGCTTTGCCTTTTTCATATTGCAGAAAACTAGAAGGTGTATTGTGATTTCATGTACACATACTGACAGAATCATAGAGATCCTATAAGGATAACTTTGTTTGCTAATCTTATTACAGCATTAATTGATTAGAACTGTCTTAACCCTGGACATGCATCAGACTATCGTCAAGCGTGGTCCAATCTTTCTACCTAAATGTTAGGTCGATTAGTCCTTAAATTTCCTGGAAGAATTTGATTAGCATTGTGCGAATGTGAATATTTCCATACACAAATTCAATATCGCTTTAGAGAGGATGTATCCTAGACAGCTTCCTCTTCGCTGAAGAAGCCACATGGGTTGCTCATGATTAAAACCAATCTCAGAATTTGATAGTCAAATTTGCCAAAGTGTATAACCTCTTCTCAAAGCTCATCTATGCAAAGAAAACTGTAACACTACTGTTCAGAATAGCCTTGATCTTACTTAATGGTGTATCTGTAGGTGTGGTCAGTAAGTTTTGTTATTTAGGTGGCAAGCTTTTAGCTTGATGCAGAGTTTTATTTCAGCATCGGTTCAAAACCCTTAATTCCTCAGAAACTTCGTTTAAAGGCTTGGAAAAAATAAAAGTTCACAGTATAAATCATGTACCTTAAGTATACTCATGTATGAAGCGGTACCGTGGAACATATGTACAAAATGAGAATGCTTACGCGATACATTTAATTTAATTTGCAATAATGATCAATTGCATATATTTAAAGCAAACAATAACACACTCTTACAGATAGGTCAACTAAAGCTAGCCTGTATAACTCGAATACATATTACGCTTCTGTATTAGCTATGAATAACCACACAACATGACGTCTCATTGCACACAGAATATAAAAGATCTCGTGGCCTCTGTCGCACACAACCAAGCAACTGAGCGTGACAATGTCTGATATTGTTTTGTGTGAACAAAACTCTTATACATCGTGTTCTTTGTGGTAGAGCCACGCTGAAGCTGTTTCAGCATCAATGGGTCGGCTCGGGCGGTGTAGTACCACCCTCTCACAGAAAACCGACGGGAAATAACAGTGCCTGCATTATTGGGTTTCGTTCGGTCAGTGCCACAGGCCTATATCCCCTCTTTCCCCTCCCTTCCCCCCTCCAAACACAGGCTGGCAACGCGGTTCGACTCTCTTGGTGTTTCTAGTGTCTATGGACGGCAGTGATTACTTAACATCAGGTGAACCACCTGTTCATTTGCCTCCTATTACATAGAAAAAAAAAATATATTCAAACCGACCAGTCAATCAATCAAGATGTGTGTTGTTTAATAATATCGGACAAGACGATTTTTTGCATTCCCTATAAATTGATCGATCTGAATGTGTTTTAGTTCTTAGATAACCATACTGTACTGCATGAACTGTAGGCACATGTGTCCAGCATATGCAATCGAATTCTAAATTGAAGAATTGTAAATGTTTACAGTTTTTATTATCACTTGCTTAATCAATTGGCCCTCAGCTTGTACCTAGCCATGCCCATTCTAATTATCAACAACATATTTAGTATTTGTATTTGAAGAATCTGTAAGCTATAAATAATTTAATATCATTTAATATTCGTCATCTGTAATTGATATAAATAAATGTTGTCTCAAGAGAACATACGCTAATTATAACAGTAGTTAGATATAAATTTATTAAGATTTGGCAATTAATGAAACACATAACCCTTTAATTTAAATGCTCTCATGGATCTCTCTAGATTGGTAAGTAAATCTAAGTATAACAATTTAGTTTATTTTTGTGTAAAAACTGCTTGAGTGTTATGTTGCTTTGATTTCATGAATTTTTTTTTAGTTTTACATCCATGTGTATATCTGTATAAAAATTAGGTCTTCCGAGTTTCGTCATTGCTTTAATAGAATGAAACGATACTTATTTATTATACGAAACGATATTTTCAGACGACTTTTTTAGTTTTGATTAAATGGATAACTTATAACTGATTTAATAAAATATATACTTTATATATTTAGTCTGAATTGGTGTTTTGTTTATTATATCGATATATTTGTTTGCTATATGTCAGAAACGGCGATATACTATGGTAAATCTATATATTTAGAAAGATCTTAGATCTTAAAATATTTAATTAAAAAAAATCAAAACATTGGAACTTGCCTTTAAAAGATAAAGATTGCATGTTGTAAAAGTATTTGTTTTAGTTCCATTATCCAGGCATAAAACAGTAGAATACATTTGTATGGAATAAACACTACTCGTGATTCCATTTTTTTTAAATTTATTTTTGGCAACGTATCTTCTATTATTATTACAAGTTTTTTGTGATAATCTCAATGTTTTAACAAGTTGGTCGCCCCCATGTCAGAACTTACCATAGAGTTTTTGTGGCATTTCAGAATTAATATTCTGTGGTATTATTTCCTATCTAACTCAGTTGTGCACAATAATCGAACTAAATTACGTAAAACACGACCAATATTACAAAATATAGAGTCAAGTAACACAAGGTTATGAATAAAATATAAAATCCACTAGGATCCCAACAAAAACTCCAAATGCCTTTTAAGTGTGCAAAGTTTCGTGATGATCAGATACATTCATTTCTATGTATGGAAGTTATTATTATTTATTTGCTTGAATTAAAAAATTGTAGTGTGGATACAGTACATACACTATAGAGGTGATGCGTCGACACATCTTGACTCACGTAGACGAGAAGCCGTTCAAATGTTCTGTGTGTAATCACTCTTATATACAACGTCTGCAGCTACAAAAACACATGGAAAAGCATACCGGAAATGTATGCACAAAGTGTAATAAGACTTTTTCATCTAGAGCAAGGTACATAATAATCATTTTATAGTCTAATATTAATGTAATAAGTTCATATAAAAATGCATTTCATTTCCAGCAACTAAGAACGTATTTATTTTATTCATAAATCACTAACGGGACCGGCGGACGATGTACCACCCTTATAATAAAAAAAATCTTGACAAATTATATACCTTCTTTATGAAATATTTTGTCTATTGGTGAAAACCGCATGAAAATCGGTTCAGTAGTTTTTGCGTTTATAATGAACAAACAGACAGACATATGTGGCAGAGGATTTTATTGATATAATGAATATATTGTATTTATTTAATTGATAAATGCTACATGAATAGTCACAGAAAAGCTCACATTTTTTAAGCAATTTACTAATTATTGTCATTGAGAGTGAATGATTTTTTTTAATATGTGTCAATTAAATTAGTAAAAAAACTGCTTACAGGTTAATCTTGCATCAAAGAGAGCACATGGGTTTGGCTAAAATGTTATGTCCGTTTGAAAATTGTCCATTGAACAAAAAAGAGTTTTCTAGTGAGAGTACTTTTGAAGCCCATTTGAAGACGCATTTAGGACAAAAAAGTAAGTATAAAATATATATAGTTTTCTTACGTCCATTACATTTTCTCCTTTGTTAATCGATTTTTTTTTCATTGCTATCAGTGAAGTTTATTAAAAAAATAATTTTGGAAAATAATTTTTAATACCATCGATGAGTTAAGCCTTTATTTATCTATGACTAGGGGGAAAGGTGGACGTAGTCGCGTCATGATAATAAAAAAATCAAACTGCAGCGCCACCTACCGGGTCCAATTGTGAATCTAAACTATCACGAAACCATAGGAACACATAAAAAATTCCAACAAATTTGATCCAACCAATGAGTTATATAATATTCTTCTTCTTGATTATTGATTCTTATTGATATTCGTATCTTTATATGTATATATAGATAAGAAAAGATAAGAATGCGCATTAATACCTTAATGTCACTAACGTATTTAAGTTGATCGATATTAACACTGTATCTGTCTAGTTATCCAATTAATATCTCTATTTTTTTAGAAGACAATGAGTATAGTGGGCCATCGTTAAAAGATGGTTATATGCCGTTACAGACTTTGTAGATCTATAAAAGAGGAATATCTCATTATGCATTGTTTCGTTATACCTTAAACAGATTAGGCGGCGTTTTCGACACAACTCCCAGGCGGCTTGACTTTTTCCGACATTTCCAACAATTATCCTTATATTTCAACCAATTTACACAAAACTTGGCCAAATTATACACTTAAACTTTCCTTATGATTCTATTTACTATTGAAAACCGCATGAAAATGTGTTCAGTAGTTTTTGAGCTTATCGCGATCACATAGACACACAGACGTTCTTCATCTCTGTCATCTGTCAATCACCTCACAGGGTAGGGTCCGACATGTCCATTATTAAATAATTTTTTTTTAACAATCTTCACTAATATAGTTAGTGCATGATTGAACAGGTTACAAGTTGATTGATTCATATTATGATTTTAATTCATAGTTATTGATTAGTTTACTACATATTATGTATATTTATTTGTACTCAATTATTTCCTAATGCAAAGTTACTATTTTTTGTAAGTTTTAGGCCTGTTTACATGACAAGCGGTTAACGCGCGCAATTTATTGTATAGTGTTCATATGGTTCTGGCTTGTCAGGTGTTGAATGTGCGTTACCGTGGCTGGCTTAGTTCAGTTTCTTCTACATTTGTCCGTTGCCCGCGTCAAAAGCGCTCGTTCATGTGAACGGTAACATAGAAAACCAATGAGCTCAAACTGCTAAAATGGCAATTGTCCAGTGTCAGCGCAGCGTTCAACGCGCGTTAGCACATGCTATGCATCTACGGCCTGAATAAAATGTATGTATTTGAAAACTCGCGTTAAGCGCTTGTCACGTGAGCATAGCCTTATACTATGACGTTAATTTTATAATAAATGGTAAAGTTCTCTAATATTTCGTTTTAATTTACTAAATTCGACTTATATTATGAAATATGATTTGTACTTTACAGTACGATATATTATAAAATTTTATCTTTGGATCTGTAATTTGTCGGATTGTAAGATACTCCTTTGTAAAAAATATCGGACTATAAGGGGATCTTAGGCAGCCGTCTATAATCCGACAAATTCGAAACTGCCTTGCAAAACGTTTATCGGATTACCGAGAGTCCACTGTATGCAGTGATATTTGTACGTTACTGAATGCAGTTTTGTTCAAGTTGAGAATATATGGTTGCATTAAGTGTCCTGTGCAAGATGTGCAGCAGGACAACTTTTGGAAGCAGATATCTGTGTAATATCCTGCTTGATATGTTGAGAATTTTTACATTTAGTTCTTGAGAAAGATAAGTTTCAAGTTTTAGATTAGATAACCCTAGATGCATTTCTTAGCATTAAAAAATGTGATACAAAGCCACCAATGTATTTACTAACAGTCACTGCCCATCTTGTCCTTCATTATGGTGGAAAAATTAATATTGTCTAATCTTGAATAAAATCAGTGTCATAATTAGTCAGTGACTTATGGAGTTTCTGTAACACGTGCGATACTTGACTCGTTGCTGTTCTCAAAGTGATTTCTGTGATTTTTGTTTGACATATGAAGCAATCTTAGACAAACATAAAAACGCAAAAACCCGGTTTGGTAATAAAATATGACTTAAGGGGTTTCTGAAAAAACGATTAATATGGTTGTGTTAGATTTCCCGTGCGAGGTGTGCGGCAAACAGTTCCACGTGGAGATGAATATGCGGCGTCACCTCGCGACGCACACGCTGGACTGGCCGCGGCGCTGCATGTACTGCGTGACGGCGCGCGCGTACGGCCGCGGCGAGCAGCTCGTGCGACACGTCCGCAAACACCACCCGGCCATCTTCCGCACGCATCTACAGCACGTGCGCAACGTCCTCGTATGTATACACACTATCTCATATATATATATATATATATATATATATATATATATATATATATATACTCTAAATTCTTTATAATCAAACTTAAGAGAACAACATTTCTTGCCTTGCAGAGAATATTAATATATAAGATCAGCAATGTTGTAGTATATTGGCGGAAATTTCACTGACAGATAGCTGAAATTACAGCGGGTTACTTAGGCTCCTCTAAATGAGACTATGTGTTAACCGCGGCTTCGTCCGCAATGTACCCTCCAAAAGGATTGGACCGATTATCACGGAACTTGCACCGGTAGATAGCGAACATCATAATAAGTAATCTAGTTTATTTTAATTTAGACTAGTTGTTATCCGTGGCTTCGCCTGCAGTGCTATCTTCAAAACGGTTAGACCGATCTTCACGAAACTTTCAGTGCCAGATAGCTAACCTTATAAGAAGTAATTTTAGTTTATACTAGTTGTTAACCTTGACTTCGTCCACAGTGCTATCTCCAAAACTGTTAGACTGATTTTCACGTCACTGGCAGATAGCAGACCTTATAAAAAGTAATTGAGCTTATTCTATTTTAGACTAGCTGTACCCGCCGTTTCATCTGCATAAAATTTAACAAGATTTCAACTCATTCCTTATTTTTAATTTGAGAAATAGTTATCAACTTATAGTTTACAATTCGACATTATTATTGTTAGTAACTTTGAAGTTTGAAGAGGTCTTCCTAATAAGATCTTAGACCATAAACGTATTACGTAAAAGGTTCCATAATACAATTTCTTGCGGAACAGACAAGGTTTATTTTTTTTATAGTGACAAAATCTTAATTATAACGGCAATGTATATGAATTGTAATGAAAATGTAAATCTTTGTAATAATATATTAAGTTATTATTTCATTAGTTCCTTATACAGTGTAAGTGAGCACTTAGGTAGCTATATGGTGGGTTAAAATTCCAAATATGTTGCTGATGATAAACCTCATTTGGGACGCTGTTAGTATTTATACATTTAATGTAAATATTACCTGTTACCGTAAGTGGCGTCCGTGTTGTACTTACAATTATTTATAAAATGCATTTCTATAATTGTACATAGTCACACAATTTCTTATTTCTTCAATATAATTTTATAAAACGCGTGCGGAGCTGCGGGTACAGCTAGTATAACATAACAATAGTGGACGCTGCGAGTGTTTTGGTAGTAAGAAGTCATCACAAAGTTAATAAACCGAGGAGATTATTGGTGTATAACTAAGCTACACTTAGTTTCACTAAGAGTTTGCAACACTTCTCTTATTCTAATTACAACATGAAACAACTTTGGATCATCTATAAGTGAGCCTTGGTAGTAGTAAGATCGCCACTATTCCGTCACGGTATACGGCATGTCGCTCTCTTATGCCGTCATACTTTCTCTACGCCACCGCTCGCGACTATGTGTACGTGCCTATACTATACATATTATATTATTGATTCTCTATGTGAATTGCGTGTTATTGCTACATATAAACCTATGTTGACACGCGCAGAACCATGAGCAAAAGCCAGTATAGGTACAGTTTTACGTATAGCCAGTTTTTTTTCCGGGTACAGGGTCAATTTTTTTACCACTACCAATTTTTATACGATTTACAACGATATGCTATAACCATTTACAGGGAACGAGTCCTGATGTAGAACGTGTGAAAAAATCTGAAATCGATTCAATTTTGAACGTTCTGGACGCCGAGTCTGAACGCATTATGGAAAATTATGGCGGATCGGGGTTTTTATATGGAGGGGTGCAAGAGAACATCGAAGAAACACCTAAGGTAGGTGGTACATAGTGTTTCGGTTCTAGCAAATCCGTGTAAATATCTATACATATAATAAGAATTTAAATCTAACGTGTCTGTACATTTTCGGTCTTAGTGAAAAAACATGTTGCAGGTGTCTATAAATAAGTAATAGAATACATTTCAATCATTTTTAGAAATGTCTGTCTGTCTGTTTGTATGACTACACATCACTGCTAAAGTACTGAGTTCAATAAAATCATAAAGCATATGTACAGGAGTAACTAGTTTTTTGTTTCATTAAAATCGGTCCATTCTATCAAAAGTTATTGTAATTTGAATGACGACTGGAAAGGAGTAAGTACGAGAGAAGAGTAGTAATCTATACTAATATTATAAAGCTGGAGGGTTTGCTTGTTTAGTAGGTTGAAAGCGCTGATCTTAGGAACTATTAGTTCGAATTTAAAAATTATTTCAGTATTCAATAGGTCATTTATTGAGGAAGGTCATCATAGGTCATCAGTTATGACGTTGATTGCCAATAAAACATGTATTTGGTTTAATCTGGATAAATTACACAGACCAAACATGAAAGTAGATTGTCAAAAAATTTCAGTCATCTATGTCCTATTAACTAGTGATGTGCAGCACGAAGGACTGAAAACTATAATCTTGAAATTATACTAAGTTCTCATTACATCTAGTTTAAATAGTAACGTGTATTTTTTTCTAATTATTCTCTTGAGATGTGTTTAATTTTATTCTATTGTTATTTTCAGGTTGAAGCCGGTCCGTTGATGTCAGAAGATGAACTATCTAAAAACTTGGGAAAGTTACTTTCGAAACTAATCGACATAGAGACCTTGGAATGTTTCGGATGGCCCGATGAGAGTGTTGATATGGTAATGTATTAAAATGAACTATCTAACATATTTGTGAAAATAAGCAAAAAATGCTATTTAAAACTTTGCAGGAATATATTTTTCAAAGACTTATTTACACTTTACTGTACTCTGTTTTAAAATCCTGTATAAACTTTAAACTAATGTTGCTACATTCGTTTGTCTATTGTTGTCCTACTGTTTATGTTTTGAATTTTTCAGCTATATATATTTGAGGGTAAAATATAAAAAAAAAATTATGTGTTGTTTACTTAACATACATGACAATAACATACATCATTACATAATTTAGGAATGTACAAATTTCAATCACTATTTTGTCTTAGTTTATCCGGCCTTTAATGTGACCAGTTAACTATTTTTTTCAATTTTGTTGGTTTTGCGCAGAGATAATTTGAAATAGGTAATATAAAGGGAGAGAAAGATTTCATACCATTGGTATACATAACCATTTTCAAAATCCAATTATTAACTAACTGCCAACTCATGAATATCATTTTACTCTATGGAATTAAGAAACAGATAAAAATTATTATCAAAACTTTGTATGAAAGTAAACTTAGAAAAAAATGCTTCTGGTGGTAAAGTGTCATTCACCTTTTTGTATTATTTTATTCGATCTTTAATATTAGAGAGAGAGATATTTTTCTTCGGAAAATCTTGTATGAATTCTCTTATGCTTTTATGATTATCTCAATTGGTGCACTTCGCCATTTTCAAAATTCGAATATTAACTGCTAACACACGAAATGTCACTTTACTCTGTGGAATTAAAAAACAGACTATAATTATTATTAAAACTTTGTAATTAAATTACAGGTTTTAGAGAAAGTCATAGAGCACTGTGGTACTCGACCAGCGGATCGTAAGATGTGGACACGTATGCAATGTCTTAGAGAGAATGCCAAACATCTATTTCTACATGTAATAGAGGATAAAACTATCACCCGTATGCTCGAAACTCATACCATCGATCAAATTATTAAAAACATTCTGAACAAAGTCAGTGAGGATGACACTTAACACTAATTCGTTGTTATCTAAATACCAGGCGACTGTTTAGACAGTAGCAATATTTCTGGAGGACACTCTACAGTTGATTCTCGTTCTAAATCAATTAAAAAAATAGATGCCAAATATTTGAACTAATTATCTAGTTAAATATAAAAAATATGCACAATCTTCTACGCGTTTATGTTAAATCATAGTGTCAATGACCGTCGGGTAATTTCACCCTCGTTTGAAAGGCAACGTGAGGAATAAAAAAAGTAAAAAAAGTTATTAACTCCGACTCGCCTATTGTAGCTTTTGGCATCGATCATTGGCATTTAGGTTTTTTATTTTATTTACACGTTTGTAGCTACACTTTTGAAAGTTTTAGAACAACCTTTAACTTTGGTTTTATTTTTTGTTTATTAGTATTTGTTTTAATATTATTACTTTGAATATTAAATGTGACCATGAAGTGTCATATCCTAGAATACTGCGAGTGTCTAACCTTTCACCTGGTATATAAAACTAGCGGGCCCAGCGGACGTTATCCCGCCCTGATAATAAAAAAAAACCTTAACAAATGATATATCTAAACCTTACTCACGAATCACTTCATCTACTGGTGAAAACCACATGAAAATCCGTTCAGTAGTTTTTAAAATCACGAATAGATAATAAGTCACATATCAAAACACAGTCCAAGATACTGTTTTACATTGTAAGTTAGCATTAAAGAAATTTTACAAATTCAACGGCTAAGGTTGTAAAAAAAATGAATGAAAATCCGTCATTTTTCGTTAATCACTTATATATATATATACATATATAGGTATAAAATAAAGATTTGAGAATAATATCCGAATAGATAGTGAACAAAAAGAAACCATGGGAAATTGCTAGTTAAACTATAAGCTAATTAATGGTTTTGTTAAATTTTATATAAGCGTTATTATGATATTTTTATATAGAACGTAACTATAATATGGACAGGATTAATTTGTTCTTTTTTGGGACATATATTTTATAGTAGGTTTATAAGTAATTTTAACATATAGTTTTTTTTTGTTTTAAAAATATCTTTAAAATATTTTTGGAAAATGGTAATTAATTTTAAATATTTGTATAAGTTTTATAATTATTTTACATCAAGAGTAAAATATCAACTATTATAATTATGTTAACTGATTTATATGGCATTATGTGATAACTGTTATTTTTGTGGTCACATTTTTTCGTACAATAAAGTTATATATAACCTTTTTACGTATGAATCTGAAGAGCTACAGTAAAGAGGAAGGATTTCTAAATTTATTTTATACATGTTATCATTTATATTTCCAAAATTGCAATTTGAATTATGCATTTTATTATAAATTGTTTTATAATTGTATATCTAATATGTTTTGAGCTAATTGCTCTATTTTATAAATATTATTAAATAATAATAATAAAGAATTGAAAAATTTATTGTATATTAATTTCTATCCTTTTTTTTTATAACACGGGGAAATCCCTTATGGATACCCACACTCCCGGAAGACAGGGTGGGTTATGTCCGCCTCGCACGGACTAAAACCCCACGGTGTATCGTCAGACCGTGTTGTTGGGGCGGCAAGGGATCGTTCTAGCTAATCAACCTTGTAGAGCCGCTTCAACGGTTCCCCCGGCGGAAGGGGGCCGTCTCCTCGGCGATCTCCGGCGACCACCAGTACACCGCCCGCTTGTTTGGGCGGTGTAATTAATATCTATACCTAATTTGTTTTACGTCAGTTGACTTTTATTGTAACCGTGTTGTATGTTTGATAATAATAATAAAAATAGTTAAAGAGGGTATTAAGATGAGCTTCAATCATATTTTCACATCAGATTAGCTTTCAGTAGTGAATGGTACAAATTTTATAAACGGGAATGTCGGTCAAAAATTACTTTTTTTTGGCGAATTTTGAAATTTTAAAAGATTTTTTTTATGCCGTAGGGGTCAAACGAGACGGTTAAAATATCAAAGTTACGTTAATAAAAAGATTTTAAATGCTGAAAAAGTATACTGTTCATATAAAAATACTTTGAAAATAATATATTATATTATTCACAAAGCGTTGTGTGAGAAAATAGATTTAAATTATAATACAATTTTAGTATATAAATTTGATAGTCAGTTACCAGATATTACTTTTACCACAATGGAGAACTTTGAATTAAAAACCGCTACATCGTTGATTCCTATTATAGACGCATCGGAAGAAACAATTGAAAAAAATATCGATGTTTTAGAATTATATGATAGTTGTATCAAAGTAGATAGTCAAAAGAAATTATTAATTAATTTTGTTTTGAAGACTAGGCTTACGAAAATTGTAAAATTAAAATACGATTATAAGAATGTAGACAGACCCGTAAAGCATATAAAAAATTATTTACTAGCAAAAATATCTCCAAACTTATGTCAATTAAATAATATGAACCAAAATAATATGTCAATTAATGAATATGGTAATAAATTAACGGAGCTATTTATGAGTCTTACAATTGCAGGGGCTGACGGAAATGAATCAGCCTGGGAAATACTCGCACCTATCAATGAAAAACTTGCCATAAAGAAATTATCTGACGGCTTAAAGAGCAGGCGATTGAGCATTGTTATTTCAGCAAGAAATTATACAGCTCTTAAACATGCAATATGTGCAGCTGAAGATGAAGAATTAATGCAGTCATCAACATCTAATAATATATTCGCTGCACATTATAGGTGCTCTATGCCACGCTGAAGCTATTATTGATTTCAGCATGAATGGGTCGGCCCGTCCGAGTTAGCACCACCCTCTCACAGAAAACCGACGTGAATTAACAGTGCCTGCATTGTTGCGTTTCGTTCGGTCATAGAGAGCGCCGGAGACCCATCCCCCTCCCTTCCCCTCTCCTCTAATCCCTCTCCATTTCCCCAAACACAGGCAGGCAATGCACTTGCGACTCTTCTCGGGTTGCTGGTGTCTATGGAAGGCGGTGATCGCTTGACAACGGGTGACCAGCATGTTCGTTTGCCTCCTATATGATATAAAAAAAGCAAAGTAAATCAAAAACCGATACTATAATAGTTCGAATAGAGGGAAAAATAATAATTATAATCACAATTCTTATTATCGTAAGAATTATTTACCGGAACTGAAATTTTACAGTTACCAACATCAATGAAATCAAAATAATTATCGAGGTAGATACATATCCGCAAGAGGTCGAAATTATGCTAACGTAAAAATAATTATAATTCTTATAAAGACGCATCTCAAAGTGTAAGTTATGGTAAAAATAACCAGCTTAAAATGTTTTCTGTTCAATATTGTTGTAATTTCCACAACGACAAAATAGGTAATAAAAATCAGTTCTTTCGATCTTAAGTATTACATGTATTAAACAACGCGCCCTTGTAGCTGAGGCTGTTCGGACGTTACAAGAAAAGAAACCACCGTGTCATGAAATCTCTGTAGATTCATAATTTATAAACAAAACATTTTTAATTGTGAAAGTGTGGAACGTGTTGTGAAATCGCTTGTGTGCAAGAAACGTGTCGGGTTAACGAACAACAAAAACGTTAAGTATATACATCTTAGTGTAGACAATGTTCAGTGTTTATGGTTACTCGTGACTCTTGAAGATCTGTCTAACTGTTTTGGAGATAGTACTGTGGGCGAAGCCACGGTTAACAGCTAGTCTAAATTACAGTAGCCCGCTCTAATTTCAGCTATCTGCCAATGGCATACCTGTCAAAATTGGTCCAGCCGTTTCGGAGACACCCCGGATCAAACATACAGATAGTCCGGCAAAAAATTTAAAGATTGCATTTTTGTTATATTATATATATTAAATTACATACAGACACTTCTTATTTATTATATGTATTGAGGTCAAGGTCTCTTCCGGGTTCAATAAAACAGCAGTAGAACTTCAAACTTTAGTGGACTGTATATTTTAAAAGAATACTGTTACATTTCTTTAATCGTGTCTTGAGAGCCGGTGAATTGCATATATTATTTCTTATATAAGTACACGATTACGAACTTACATCTAGTACTTTATTTGTGACCTAAGGACGCCGCCATTTACCATACACATTTACAGTTTACATGAATCGACGATACATTTTACGTGGTGGTTCAGTACAATTTCCTTGAAGTAATAAGAATAATCGGTTTGGCGGTTAAATTCAAATATTATTAACTATACTTTTAATCTTTACATAAGGCTATTTACTTGAGTAATATACATAAGAACACATTATTTACTCTTTTCATTAGGTTAGATTAGGTCTCAAGTTACACTAACATAAACATCATATATTAACACATACGAGTTTATCGTGAGATATTCTATGTACGAGACATTAAGCGACATAATACTCATTAACACTACATAGAACACTATATCATCGACGTAAGAACTTTATTAATACATAAGACATTATAATAAACGACGTAAGACTCTTTAATATTCCAAACATAATTACTTATCTACATTCAAACATACAAAAACTTTACATGAGAAATTACATTCATAATACTTAACGGTGTTAAGCCTCGCAAGACTTTTACGTCATAATACCTGCTCTACCTAAGGTATTTTTATGTATCTTATTCGATAAATATTATGAGGCTCAGCTGTCCGTAACAGCCTCCCCCCGGCGAAGACACACGAGCCCATCTTCATTAGGGAGGACAATGAGCCTCCTCACGGGTCTTCTGAAAGTTCCACCACGCGTCCGCACGTCCGCACTACGTACGACTCCGTCCGGACCTACATATAATTTTTCGATTTGCCCTTTTGGCCAAACATTTCGCGGTAATAACCTGTCCGCCATAACTACTAAATCATCTACTTTTAACTCGTTCTGTCGCGTTCTGACGTCACCACGGGGTGGTAATGTCGGTAAGTATCCACGTAACCATCGCGACCAAAACATGTTAGCGAAAGCTTCCGCCGCTCTCCATGACTTTTTATCGGCGGTTTGACATTCCCCGACGTGAGGTACCCCGGTGGCTGAACCGAGCAAAAAATGATTAGGCGTGAGAGCCTCCGCGTCGTCGTATTCTGACGCTACTACATACGTGAGCAGTCGCGAGTTCACTGTATGCTCTATCTCGGTGAGCACGGTCGCTAATACCTCTTTGTGAGGGGCTCTTTCGTTGAGCGTAACAGCGAGTGCAGTTTTCACATTACGAATTAAACGTTCCCACGCTCCCCCCTGGTTTGGCGCGCCTGGGTCTGTGGACTTCCACTCTGTGTTTTTCGATAAGATGTAATTTTGTAACTCCGGTATCCACTCTCGATACGCGTTATTTAGTTCGACAGACGCTCCGCGAAAATTCGTTCCGTTATCCGATCACATAATCTCTGGCCACCCCCGTCGAGCGGCCATGCGTCGTAATGACATAACCGCTGAGTCCGTACTCAAACTAGCTACCGTTTCGATATTAATCGCGCGAGTTACTAAACATGTAAACAGCATGCCTCATCGTTTCTCGTGTCGCCTACCGATGGTCACTGTCATAGGTCCGAAACAGTCAACACCACATCGAGAAAACGGTCTTGTATACGTATCTAACCGCGCGTTCGGTAAGTTTCCCTTCACTGGAACTACTGGAGCTGATTTTCGTAATCTACACAGCCCACAGTCGTGACGATCTATCTGTTCACGTCCGGAATGACGATTGTTTCTATGACTATCCATGATAATCAATTTGCACAAATGATGCGCACCGTCTAATATCGCTGGCTCTTTCATTTGTGTAAGTACGGAACTCGCGTTGATTCGACCATTTAATCTAATTATTCCGTCGGTTCCGTACATCGGGTCTAACTTGTATAGTCGACTCGTTCTGTCGATATTTTTTCCCGCCGCTAATTTCTCGATCTCTTCGGGAAAGCTATCCCTTTGTGACAACTTTATCAAAAGTTGTTCCGCCTTTTTTATGTGCGTTATGTTCATTGTGTCGGCTCGTCTACGACACTTATCAATGAATGCGAACACCACTCTTCATACGAGTATATCCTGATCGAGTGGAGTCGTCCGCCACGTTCTGCGCTGTCGGCACCCATCGCCACTGTCCGATTTCAGTGAGTTCCGTGATCTCACCTAATCGATGCGCAACATACGGAGTGTATCGCACTGAATCGTTTCGTATCCAGTGCAACACAATTTTCGAGTCACTCCAGAAAATAACTTCGTGACTTCCATCATGTTCCTTCAATATTTCGGTAGCTAACCGCGCGCCTATGAGAGCAGCCTGAAGCTCCATCCTGGGTATGCTCTGCGACTTCATCGGTGCTACTCGTGCTTTTGCCGCGACTCATGTCGCGGTCACGTGATCAATGTTTTGATAACGCCAATACGCGGCTGCCGCGTACGCTTCTTCACTAGCGTCACAAAACACGTGTAACTGCCTCTTTGTATCCTGGCTACACACGTTGTTATATACGCGAGGTAATCGTAACCTGCTCACGTAATTAACATCAGCTTGCCATTCGTCAAACACGGCTGCTTCAACTGGAGCCAGCGGCTCATCCCAGCCTATGTTCTCCCTCCATAGACCCTGCAGCATGATCTTGGCAGTGATCGTGTACGGGCTGATCAATCCTAACGGGTCAAAGATTGATATTACCGCACTCAGAGCTTCACGTTTCGTAGATGATCTTTTATTATTTTTCACCTCGTCTGGCACACGATGCCTGGCGATGTTGAAGGCTAATTCATCCGCCTGTGGTAGCCACAACACTCCTAATGTCTTCCCGAACTGATTGCTAGTAGAACCCAGCTCCTTCGGCGTCTGTGTTCTACATTCAGTAGGTATATCGCGTAGTAAGCTCGATTGATTCGAGCTCCATTCTGCGAGTTCGAATCCTGTTTTACTATGCACACTTCGTACTTCATTGATAGCGCGAGATGCCTCTTCAACAGAGTAGAAACTTTCCACCCAATTGTCCATATAATGATTCCGTGTTATCGCGTGATAAGCGAGAGGGTGAGTATCTCTGTACTCTTCTGCGTTTCGATTCCTCACGCTATGTGCGAGAAAGGGTGAGCTGCGCGCTCCGAATATCGTCGACGTCATCACATATTTTTGAGGTGGTTTAGTTCTATCGTCTCCTCGCCATAAGAAATGTTGTGCAGCGCGATCTTCTTTACGTATTTTCACTTGAAGAAATATCTCTCTTATATCGGCAGTTATCGCGATCGGTTTTTCACGGAATCGAAACAAAACACCTTGAAGTGATTGTAGCATGTCCGGTCCGTCTAGCAACCAGTGATTGAGTGATGTACCATTCGCCTCCGCGGCTGCGTCAAACACCATTCTAATTTTTCCCGGCTTGTTGGGATTCACTACCACGAAGTGAGGTAGGTACCACGTGCGCGGGCCTTCTGTATGGCGTGAGTCACACTTTGTTGCGTACCCTTTTTCGAACAGCTGTTCAACTTGTACTGTGTACGCGACCTTGTACTCCGATGACGCATCCATTTTTCGCTCTATCGTACGTAGACGACGTAATGCCATGTCATAACTCGGTGGCATGATAACTTGATCTGTCGTCCACGGTAAACCTACTTCGAAACGACCGTCGATCCTACACACGGTTCGTTCAAAGATATCTTTCGCCCGTTCTTCTCGAGCGTTAGATTTTTGTATTTTCGATATACCTAGCGATTCTATATCGAAGTGCGATCTGACGAGTGCATCCAATTCGTCGTCTCTTTCGCACACATTATCTTGGTACGTTCGTACATGTAATACAGACTCGTTCTGCTGTATTATAGAGCTTCCCGGCGTTCTCCCATGTAACACCCATCCGAGTCGTGTCAGTGACGCGGCCGGTTCGTTATTTTTACGAGATAACAACCATCGTGTTACAATTAAATGCCAGTTATCTGCTCCAATGAGAATGCGCGGTCTCACATCTGAGTAACACATACTCTCTTCGCACATTCCTTTGAGGTACGATCGTTTACATAATTCCGGTTTTACTGTTTGATACCGAGAATGAGGTTTCGGACTGTACGCGCCTTGATCCTGTGACAATCAGATTGACCTTCGCCTTGTATCCTGAGCTCCACCTCTTGACTGTCGATTTCCCTCTGCACAGACGTGACCCCCTGAATGTTTAACGTTCGAGCCGGCCCCTCTGCACCGACCATCCGGGCGATCTCCTCGTCCATCAGAGTGATTGTAGATCCTTCGTCTAATAATGCATACGTCTTCAACGTCCCGCCGTCACTATTGGTAATGTATACGAGACACACCTTCAGTAAGACTTCGTCATTACTGTTACCCGGTCGGTGTGCCGACGCAGTTATTGCATTGTCCTCTTTTGGCGGGAAATGAAACAAGGCGTGATGCGACTGCCTACATTCATCTTTCCCGCATTTCCTCGCTTTACATTCCGTTCGCCTATGCTTGCTATCTAGACAGAGAAAGCATATGCGCGTCTCTTTCGCCCAATTCCACCTCTCTGTCACCGACATTTCATTTAATTTAGAACATTGCGATGTTCTATGATTATTTCCGCAAAGGAAACATGTAGAGTTCCACGAACTCCTTTGTGTGATGTCACGATCTCTGTGATTCAAGTTATATGCCTTATTCGCTTGACGGTATCACTCACTCGCTCTAGCCGGTGGCGCCGTATGTTTTGCGATAGGGTTCCGTACCATTGTTGAATCCGACGTAGAGTATGCATGTCGAACGGCTCGATTGGCCTCTCTCATTAAGAACAGAGATAACGTCTTAATCTCCGGTTCGTTCCGATTTCCCTCTTCTGCATAATCACACCATTTCGATTTTAAGTGCGGAGTTAATCGTTCCGTAATCTGCCGCACTAACATTGGATTATGTAAATAACCCCTTACGTCGATCGCGGTGATGACTGCGACGATGTTTTGTACTTTGACAGCAAAGTTGTTAATTACACTCGCTGCAGTACCCATACGTGGTAACTTCTTGATGTCATCCATCGCGTGATCGATGATGACTTCCGGTCGTCCGTAACACTGCTCCAGAGTGTTTATGATGACATCTGGATTGTTCGCCGTGTATAGCAACGCTGATACCGACTGTCTGGCTTCACCTTTTAAACATGTACGCAGGCGAGTCAAATTTTCTATCTGCGAATATCTATGTATATTCGTAGACTCCCTGTACACGGCTTTGAAAGGTAACCAGTCTGTGATTGATCCCATGAATGTTGTCAAGTCCTGTAAATGTCTCGGCGATGATCTCGATCCAGCCATCCGCTCCAGAGCATCTGCCAACCTGTCAATTCCCGTATCACGTGATCGTTCCGGTGTAAGCGACCTCGGCCGTCGCTGTACCGCTTCTTCGGTTGTGACGTTCGGTGTCACAGATGGTCGCGTTATCCTGATCTCGGCTTCCGGTCTTGGTGGTGAAATACGCTCTAGTTCACGGTCACACTCCCCCCGTATCGGGACCTGTGTCTTCTGTAACCAATCGTTCACCCGACGGTTCGCGTCGGTAGGTTCTTCTGCACATAAGCTCTCTCGATCGGTTTCCTCACAGATCGTAGCGACGTCTGCCGCTAGCCTCTTCTGGATGAGCCTCGACTGTAGTTGTAGCTCCTGTCATTTTATCTCGATCCGTTGCTGTAGCTTCTGTCGTTTGATCTCGATCAGTTGTTCTTCGGCCTCCAACTCGGCCTGCCTAATCCTAGCTGCGGTGGACCGGTGCGAGCGTACCGACGGTGCTCGCGATCCCCTAGCCTCGGTGGCCGCGGTGTGGATCACGGCTGCGCGCGACGTTAACGTTTCGGTCGAGACGGTATCGTTCGCGACGGTACGTATATTCGCGTACACGTGTGTGTGTGTGTGTGGACGGAGACGCGGGCGAGTCCTCGAACACTCGTGTCTTCTCTTCGACTGTTTGGCTCCTTGTAGTCGGCATCTTCAGCACTTGCAAGCTCCTACAAGCCCTGACAGCCCTAACAAACCCTAACAGGCCTAACAGTCCTTAATAGTCCTGCGGGAGGGCCCACACGTGGGATATGCTCCCTCAGGGATGGAAAAGCAGGATAGGTAAGGATGGGGACTACCCAACAGAGGGGTGAGACCACTACGGGGTGCTCAGGAGTCGGTGGGAATATCCGACTCCGTCGGCAGTGCCTACAGTCCGGCCCCCGCGGTGATAACACTCGTATTGGCGTAGTGATACGATTGACACCCGTTACCCAGTACTCAGGCCGTTTGTCACCGTGAGGTGGCCCAAGTGTGGGTTGAAGTTGCAGGCTCGCCGCACCGCTCGGTGGCTTGATCACGATGAGATGCTCAGGCTCGTCGCACCGTTCGGTGTTCTTCACTCGGCGATCTGCAGGGCACAGGCTCGCCGCACCGCTCGGTGGCTTGATCACGATGAGATGCTCAGGCTCGTCGCACCGTTCGGTGTTCTTCACTCGGCGATCTGCAGGGCACAGGTTCGCCGCACCGCTCGGTGGCTTGATCACGATGAGATGCTCAGGCTCGTCGCACTGTTCGGTGTTCTTCACTCGGCGATCTGCAGGGTACAGGCTCGTCGCACCGTTCGGTGTTCTTCTCTCGACGGTCGGCAGCGCAGACCAGTCGCACCGTTCGATGTTCCTCACGACGATCTGCAGGTACGATTTCCCCCAGACGATGACTCGTTCTGCACCGCTGGTCGTACGGAAGTGCCCAGTCTCGAACACGATTCTTCTTCAAAATGTCCAGTAATCCTCTTCAATAGGTGCTGGCTTCAGTTATCCGGCTTCGATGGACCTAAAACTATTGAGGTCAAGGTCTCTTCCGGGTTCAATAAAACAGCAGTAGAACTTCAAACTTTAGTGGACTGTATATTTTAAAAGAATACTGTTACATTTCTTTAATCGTGTCTTGAGAGCCGGTGTTTTGCATACATTTTTTCTTATATAAGTACACGATTACGAACTTACATCTAGTACTTTATTTGTGACCTAAGAACGCCGCCATTTACCATAAACATTTACTGTTTACATGAATCGACGATACATTTTACGTGGTGGTTCAGTACAATTTCCTTCAAGTAATAAGAATAATCGGTTTGGCGGTTAAATTCAAATATTACTAACGATACTTTTCATCGTTACATAAGGCTATTTACTTGAGTAATATACATAAGAACACATTATTTACTCTTTTCAAGTCATTAGGTCTCAAGTTACACTAACATAAACATCATATATTAACACATACGAGTTTATCGTGAGATATTCTATGTACGAGACATTAAGCGACATAATACTCATGAACACTACATATAACACTATATCATCGACATAAGAACTTTATTAATACATAAGACATTATAATACACGACGTAAGACTCTTTAATATTCCAAACATAATTACTTATCTACATTCAAACTTACAAAAACTTTACATGAGAAATTACATTCATAATACTTAACGTTGTTAAGCCTCGCAAGATTTTTACGTCATAATATCTGCTCTACCTAAGGTATTTTTATGTATCTTATTCGATAAATATTACGAGGCTCAGCTGTCCGTAACAATATGTATAGAATAGATTAATTATGTGACATAAAAGCAATACATTCGATAAATTGTATTACCAATTGCACGTCACTATTGATAATATAACACAGCAATTTGCGCCTTCAAACGTAGTTACTAATTTATACGGAACGTCATTATCTAACAAACGTCATAGTTCAAGTAGATAAATACCTACACAATGTAGGTATATAAAATTGTATATAACGTATAGTAGTACTTACACCATAATCATTTCAATGCTTTTTGAATTGACACTTCATGTACGCATTACGTCTAAGTGAGATATAATCTGTGGTTTTAACTTTAATTTTTTTTGCGTTAAGGAATAAGGATTTAAACTAGAATAATGTCTACTAATATCCCTCTAATTGTTAGATTATTAGCTTCTTCAGTGTCTGTTGCCAATAGAGCTGGAAAAATTGTCCGCGATGTAATGAGTAAAGGTGAACTCGGTATAATAGAAAAGGTTTGTGTTATAGATCAAAGGTTTTGTGAACTTCCATCCACAGTTTTAAAGTGCTTATTGTTTTTTTTAGGGAAAAGATGATTACCAAACGGAGGCTGACAGATCCGCACAAAAATGTATTATTGCATCGTTGTCTGCTCAGTATCCTAAACTAAGTATAATTGGTGAAGAAGACGCTCTTGATACAGAAGTATGTATTTTTTTGTTACGAACTGGCTACGCTATTGGCCTAGCAATTTCCTAACAGTTTCATCGGACTACTAAGGCGAGCGCTTAAGGCACTCAGCCGGATTTATTTGGGCGGCTAGCTCAAAGATGCACACCTTGGCTTGTACTGTTGCCTGATACATGCAATTCGCAACCTACCTGGCCCAACCTAAGCTACATATTTATACTTATATGAATTTTGTGTCTGATAATTAGAAGTATGTATTGAAGTTTATATTTCATTATTAGGTAGATTCCTATGTATTCAATATACATACTTATTATAGGATGAAATTTCCAATGACTGGATAGTTGTTGACTCCGACAAGGATGTGTTAGCTCTGGATTGTCCAGTGAGTCTTCAAGATGTAAAAGAAGAAGATATTGTAGTCTGGGTTGACCCTTTAGACGGAACTTCTGAATACACTCAAGGTAATATTTTCAAATAAATTCTAATAAAATTGAAATTCACCTGCATGTAAAAAATTTTTATAGGTACATTGGTTTAGTAATATGATATAGTATTATTGAACATTTATGTTAATGTAAAATAATTCTAGGTGCCCTAATGTTGAAGAGAGATCCATGGGAAAGATGTAAAATGTATTTAAGGCATCCATTTATTAGTATGAAGTGGTATTTAAGTTTACTACAATCACATTATGGTAATAAATGAATAGTATAGGTATATCAAGTTATTCAAATTTACATTTGTCATATTAATTTAATGTATGGTAGTATAGTTCTATGTTAAGGGTGGCACTTCCTCTTTCTGATTCCAGTAATCCTTTTTTGTACATAAAAACTGACATATTTAATACCAGTTTTCATTTGCTTTATTACAGTCTGGATTTTTTTAATCTCATCAATTGAGTAATTTTATATGTATAACAAAAATGGGAGAGATATTATTTATTAATCTTGTAGAATTCTTATTTACATGTATATTAACAAATGAGTTTCTAAGCTTTGTACCATTTTAGCTTTAATATTTTTGAAGTTATACTTCTTTTGGCACGTTAGGGAAAGATGATGAGAGTAACAAGCCCGGCAAGAAAGCTACGCTTCCCGTTAGCTATCGCCCCATTAGTCTGTTAGATACCTTAAGAAAACTTTACGAGCGGCTCCTTCTGAACCGTCTTCAGTTCTCGATTACAGATTTAAAATTAATACCACCTGAGCAGTTCGGATTTCGCGCCGAACACTCTTGCACGAATCAAGTACACCGCCTCACGGAGTACATTTTCTCTAAATTTAAACGCCGATCCGAAACATAAACCGAAACGCACAATTGCAGTCTTCTTCGATATCGCAAAGGCCTTCGATAAGGTCTGGCACGGAGGGCTCATCCATAAATTATGTAAATCTCGCGTACCCGATAGGTTAATTCATATTATCCGCGATTATCTCACTGATAGAACATTCCGCTTCAGAGTGGATGGTGAACTATGGCTGCCCCACTCGATACGCTCAGGTGTGCCACAGGGCTCCATACTCGCGCCCACGCTCTTCAATCTGTTCATCAGTGACCTACCTCGGTCTTGGGGGGTCGAGATAGGTTGTTACGCTGACGATACCGTTATTTACACTTCCGGCTGGCGGTCGGACTTTCTTAGGAAGCGCATCGAAAAAGCCGTTCATACTCTCGGTGAATGGTTTCGTCGATGGCGCATAGAAGTTAATCCCGATAAGAGTGCCGCAATACTCTTCGATCCCACGAAACGCGTTAATAAATTTGAGCCCATCAGGCTATACGGAATCGATATTCCTTGGGTCGAAGAGGTCAAATATCTCGGTGTCACATTAGATAAACATTTAAAGTTCAATTCACATACAGACAGAGTGCGAAACAAAGCCGCTATGGTCTTGGGTCGCCTCCATCCGTTGCTTTGTCATAAGAGTAAGATGTCCCTCAGACACAAGCTCACTTTGTATAAGACGTGTATCCGTCCCGTGATGACATATAGCTGCCCCGTTTTTGCGCATATGTCCAAAGATAACTTTCATAAGCTGCAGATTCTCCAAAATCGTGTTTTACGTAAAGTGACCGGTGCTCCGTGGTACATTCGGAGAGTCGATCTCCATAGAGACCTAGAGATTCCTTCTATCTGGGCGTACGTAAAATCACTTACGATTAGTTATTTTGAAAAAGCTGCGAATCATCCCAATCCGTTAGTGGTATCCGCCGCAAACTATGAACCCGTACCTAACGCTGCGCGTTATAAAAGACGTCCGCGATGCATTTTTACCGACCCTCCTGATTTAATCACGTCAGCGAACGATCAGTACCAGCCTGTCCCTCGAAACAGAGCGTGCTCACGCCCACGCCCGCGTAACCACAGATCACGCCGCCGTGGTCTGGGGGTTAATTTCGCTCCCGCACATCCGATTAGGCCTCCCACGGCAGCGGCTCAAGCCTAGGTTCGATCCCTCGGCAGGGAGCCCTTGAGTGCGTTGCTTGCGCGATACGGTGACACACAAATATACATCACTGTTACAACACTACATCACCACACGTGCACGCTACACGCTTACACATGAAAGTGGAAGGGTTTACTTATTTCCCTCGTCGAACTGAAAAACTCTCTATT
Source organism: Antheraea mylitta (assembly GCA_014332785.1). Taxonomy (NCBI): domain Eukaryota; kingdom Metazoa; phylum Arthropoda; class Insecta; order Lepidoptera; family Saturniidae; genus Antheraea; species Antheraea mylitta. The sequence goes on along the minus strand of JACEII010000049.1, from coordinate 296,483 downwards.
TTCCGATAATAAATATATGGAGGAGTTGCTGAGGCGTGTATGCTTGGTACTCATATACGTTTCAACAACTCATACATATATGAATAGTTAGCTAGGTTAGCTAAGATAGGTCGCGATTTTGCATGCAACAGGCAACAGCCAAGCCGAGGTGTGCCGTGCACCCTTGAGCTGGTTGCCAAAATAAAATCGGCTGAGTGCCTTAAGCGCTCGCCTTAGTAGTCCGGTGAAGCTGTTAAGACCTTGCTGGGTCAATAGCGTAGACATCTCGAAAAAAAAAAAAAAAATGATGAGAGTAAATTTTTACGACGCGCGCACACATCGTCACGAAAAACCGACACCCTGAAGTTAGCTATAGTCAACATTTGTTTCTTTGTATTTGTTGTTTATATTTCTTTGTAGTAAAACTTTCAATGTATTAAATACCTTTTCTCTATTGTTAGTGTCGTTTTTTCTACAAATGTAGAATAAGGCGAAAGATAAAATTTTTGAAAGATTTTTATTTTGTTATGCCAAAGAAGTATAATTTCTAAATTATGTACATAAGTACACACACACTTTTTTTAATTAGTCAAAAAATCAAAGACTTTTAAGCATGTTGGTTGCATGATGAATTATTTTTATTTTTATACTACTGATTTGATGTTATAGGATTCCTTGAACATGTGACTGTACTGATTGGAATATCCGTTAATGAGAAACCCATAGCCGGAGTCATTCATCAACCTTATTATAAAAGTATTGTAGGAGATAAGATCACAGGTAGAACTATTTGGGGATTGAAAGGTGTTGGTGTGGGTGGATTCACACCAGCTCCTCCTCCGGATTCACTTATTATAACTACAACAAGAAGTCACTCTACTCCAATTGTGGAGAAGGCATTACAAGTTATGAATGCTGCACAAGTGTTAAGAGTTGGTGGTGCAGGTTATAAGGTAAATATTCTAAACCTTTAGATTTTGTAGTATTTTCCATGTTCAAAATTATTTATAAAGAAGTTAAAAAGCAATAACATAGATTTTTACTAGACATAGCATTTGTTACAGTAATCAAAATTAGTTTGAAACTTTTTAATAATAGTACTTATTATTTCTTAATTATTTACTAGTTCCTCATAATTAATAGTGTTTTGTTATTAATTATCTTTATTCGGAGTCTTACACATACAGAAATATTATTTACAAGATGTACACACAGCTCGGCACACATTTTTTAGAAATTGTATTAAAGAATTATAAAATAGAGAGACTATGTACAACTATAGAAATTGTCTTTTAAAACAATTGTAAGTACGATATGCATGCCATTTACAGTAATATGTAATGTATACATTTGATATATAAATACTAACAGCATGCCTAATAATGTTTACCATCAGCAACATATTTGGATTTTTTTTTCTCGAATTGACTACGCTATTGACACTTCATTTTTATTATATGTATAGATAATCGCAAAATATTTGATAATAGCCCTAAATATATAGAGTGAAATAATTTTGTTTCTGATTACTTTCTTTAAATAAATCCTTCCTAGTAACTGGTATTAAAAAAATATACCAAGGTTAATATATAATGTACGATAACGAAATAAATAACAATTCCTTGTGATCTCATGGTCACTAACAACAATTAATTTACTGACTCAGACTTTGTTATTGAAGGAAACTGTAAAAAAAATTGTTTTATATTTTAAAGTGTCTGTGAACATTTCAAGGTGTCTGTGGCCTTCGTTGTATTTCTCGTTTGTTATAAAATGCATTCACTTTATTTTTTAACTATTAATAACCTCCATTTCAGGTACTGCAATTATTAGAAGGCAAGGCCTCTATATACGTGTTCGCTAGTAGTGGTTGTAAGAAATGGGATACCTGTGCACCTGAAGCAATTTTGACAGCAGCGGGTGGAAAGTTGACAGACATTATTGGAAATTTCTATAAATATGGTTCTTCAGAGTCTAAACCGAACAAGACTGGTGTACTGGCAGCAGTCAATGACGAACTACATAGTTATGCTTTGAATAGAATACCTGAAGAATTGAAAGAAAGTTTTTTAAAGAAATAGATTTTGTAAAGAATATATATTTAATAAATTAGTTACTTTTTAATTACATCACATTCAATATAAATATTTAATAAATTAATAATTATAACATCGTTGAGTTACATGGCACGTAATCTGCATTTCTAGTGTTTTATAGTTTGCTTTTGACTTTCTTTAGCATAGTTCTTAGTTCACGTCGCAGAATTTTACCCGAAGCGTTCTTTGGTATTTCTTGGATAAAAACGACACCTCCCCGTAGATGTTTTGCAGGTGATACCTGATAATGGAATTTATGATTATCAAATGGATTAGAGATAGATAAATGTCTGATAATATTAGTACCACTGTATATAATACAAATTGAGATAACAAAGATTACCTTAGAGGCGATATATTTGATTAGTTCTTGTTCTGTAACTTTATTATTAGGTTGTGGGACCACAAAGGCAAGTGGTAGCTCTCCCGCTACCTCATCTGGTAAACCAACAACGCCACAATCCGCAACACCACTATGCTGAAGTAATAATGCTTCCAATTCTGCAGGGGCCACCTGATTAAATTTTTTTTTCTTTAGATTATCAAATATTAGTAACTAGCTGACCTGGTGAACTTCGTACCGCCTCAGCAGCAATAAATCAAATATACTTTATTGAGTTTAGGTCCTAATAAGGCACTTATAAACGTCAAAAACTACTACCGGTCCAGAAAACATCCCAGTTATCGAGAAGAACTGGCAAGAAACTTGATCGGGTATTTTTTTTAACATATATTTTCAATACATCATACAATAGCTTTTAGTGGATGCACAGTGAGGAGTCAATTCCAGACGCCACTATTGTTCACATAGTGATCCACTCTATAATATCTTTTTGACACTAAAACCCGCTTGACATGGAGCTTAAATTTACAGTCCTGCAAATCGGTAACATGTTGTGTGACTTTATTGTAGAACCTAATACTAACCTAAAGAATTATTACTGGTTTTGCTAAGTCTAAAACAAGGGACGATCAGTTTATTACAGTTTCTAGTATTTTGATTATACCGATCTTTTACTAAATTCAATTTTTCAAAGTTTTTACAGGCAAACACAACATAAATGTTGTGTAAACTTATGAAATAAATTAAATTCAGCTTTTTTATAAGATAAACTGAATACTCAAATTGAATTAATTCTGTAGATATACAGCTATCAAAATACAAGGTATTTCAATTACATTGTAATGCATGTAATTCACGCAGTAGTAAGCCATTTGCTTTATGGAAGCAAACTAAAAGATTCGGGTATTATTGTTGCAAAAAGTTCTGTTGAACTATTTGCTGCATGTGTTGTACTCAGGCTTATTCCCTATCACAAATATTGTTTCACTAACAAAAAATCCATCAAAATCAGTCAATCCATACTTATAATCAATGCCTTTCCTTATAAAATGTACAGGAAAATGAATTTTCATCATAATTGTTTTCTTCGCGAATTTTCCTGATATTTTTAGTTACTCTGCTATTAGGAGCAGTGATAAATCTAACAAATTAAGAATCATAAAATCTTAGTTCTAAATGGGGTACTTAACTAAACCGACTTTGTTTTATATATAGAGTTCATTCAAGTATTACGTAAGCACTAATGGGGGGTCCTTGATTTGCTTATTTTTGATGTCACTGGGGTTGGGGATCTGGACGGTGATTACGTCAGCAATATTTATTTACTGAATTAGTAGATTTGAATATACTTATATACATGTTTACTTAATTATGGGGGAGGGTTAAGAACACTGCTTATTTTTGGTGACCAGGAGGGGAGTGCGGTCAGAAAGTACAAAAATTCTGCTTACGTAATACTTGAATGAACCCATATAGATATAACAATTTCTTTATAACAGTTTTACAACACTAGCCGATTCCCGGTTTATCGGCCATTATATAAATCAAAGTGCCAATCAAATTCAAACAACAAATAGTCTAGAACCATCTACGAAAAATCCCGCATAAAATTGTTAAAAATCTTATGCCGATATATTTAGTAGTTTTGATATGATTTAGCTTCAAAGAACTGTATTTTATGAAGTAAAAAATATAGAAAAGATAAAAGATTATGTAAAGAGTAATTTTATTTATTATTGGCGATCATTTATACATGGCATTATTACGAGGGTAAAGCCAGTTGAGGTGGTGTGAAGGAGAGAAAGAGATGATAATGCAAAGAGATGAACTTATTAGTTTTAATAAGGGCTATTAGACGGATTGTTATTGTTAGGTTATTGAAGTGAAGTGATACACTTCTAGTTGTATTTAAATATAACTTAATTTAATAAATTATTACAAAAATGTAGCCATGCTTGCAGAGAGTTAGGGTCTCTGCCAACTACATTGTAGCACTAGCTTACACTATGAATGTATCATTACCTGGAATCCTTTATATTTGATTAGCTCTTTTAATCTGTCAACAATATAGAAGTATCCCTCGTTATCATAATAGCCGATATCTCCAGTTCTAATATAGCCTTCATTGTCCAAAAGAGCCTCACTTGCAGCCTTGTCACCCATGTACCCTTTCATACGTAAAGGAGACTTAATCCATAATTCACCCTCTTCATTTGGACCCAATTTTCTACCACTCTCTATATCAGTAACCTGAAACGATTACCCAAATGTTGTAACTTATATATTCACTAGTTCTTGAAACCATCTTTTCTAATACAATACCTTAATTTTCATACCCGGAGCTGGAGTACCACAAGACCCTACTTTTTCACCATTTGTTAAATCAACACAACATGCCATTGTTACTTCTGTAAGGCCATAACCTTGTTTAATGAAATCAATACCCGTCCTGCAAAGATGTTATATCTACACACAAACCGAACAAAATGTTTGTTATAGGAGATAAATAGTTCTATGTTATACTTTTACCAACTAAACTATTAAATTAAGTAAGTACCAAGGAACCAAAATGCAAAAAGAATAGCTTGTTATAATATATATACATATAATAGGTCTTTATCTATGAAATTGCCGTTCTGCAGTACTGGCCATTTCAAATCAAAATAATTTTTATTTGGCTAAGAATTCTAATTTCAAATTAATTTTATTTTAAAGACATGGAATTCTTTTTCCAAAAGTAGTCATTTGTTTATTGATTATTGTTACATTTTCATCGCATTTCAAACTTTTTTGTCATTATGGCTACGTTAAAAATCCGAGTAATTATAGAATATGAGTACTGTCATAGCAGCAACGCGGCATAAGCGGCATGCAACATCAACGACGTTTACGGAGCTAACACTACAAACCAACGCATCACCTGTTATTGGTTTGCTCGCTTCCGTTCTGGGAATTTCGACCTGAAAAATTAACCTCGCGGTTGTCCGAAGACTGGTCGACAATGACGAATTAAGGCGATTGTAGAAGCTAATGATACACACTCTACGGCTGAATTAGCAACAGCTTTCGATGTTAGTGTCAAAATAATATTGGTCTATTTGCGTCAAATCGGCAAAGTAACAAAGCTCGACAAATGGCTGCCCCACGAACTCAATGATCGCCAGCGCGAAGTACGCGTCGAGACCTGCCTTGCACTGCACAACAGACACACAAATGAAGGAATTTTGAACTGCATTGTTACCTGCGATGAAAAATGGATTCTGTTTGATAACCGCAAGCGCTCGGCAAGTTGGTTGGATCCTGGTTCACCACTTAAACAATGCCCTAAACGAGAACGTACCCCTAGAAAAGTGATGGTCACTGTTTGGTGGTCTAGCGCCGGTGTGATTTATTAAAGCTTCTTACCAAACGGGGTGAGCATTACTGCAGAAGTGTACTGTGAAGAACTGAACACAATGATGGAGAAGCTGGCACATCTCCAATCAGCATTGGTCAATCACTCGTCTCCGCTGCTCCTGCACGACAACGCGCGACCTCATACTGCACAGCAGACGATCTCCCAAGTTGCAAGGACTGGGGTTGGAAGTTCGCCGTCATCCGCCCTACCCACCAGAACTTGCGCCTACAGACTACTACTTTTTCCAGAATTTGGATAACTCCTTGGCAGGAAAAAAATTCAATACCCGAGAGGCAGTACAAAATGCCTTTGAAGAATTTGTTGCCTCCCATCCAGCTGATTTCTTTAAGAATGGCATAAATAAACTGCCACTGCGTTGGCAAAGATGTATTGATTGCATGGGTGATTACTTCGATTAATACAAATAAAAAATACATAAAAAAAAATTCGTTAAATTTTTTTTATACAAGAAGGCAATTTCATAGATAAAGACCTAATATTTTAATATCATAGGAGGCAAACGAACAGGCGGATCACCTGATATGAAATGATCACCGACGTCCATAGACACTAGCAATACCAGGGGACTCGCAAGTGCGTTGCCAGCATGCGTTTAGGGAAGAAGGGGAAAAAGAGTGATAGGCAGGAAGGGGGGTAAAGGGAGTGGTGGTGGGTTTCCGGCGCTCTCACTGACCGAAGAAAACGTAACAATGCAAGCACTGTTACTTCACGTCGGTTATCTATGGATCGGGTTTTAGTACCGGGGGCGAGCGTCTGCTCGCTTCATGCTGAAAGTGGTAATAGCTTCAACGTGGCTCTAGCACCTTAATTATTAAGACAGCCCTTTTAAAACATGCACAACTTTGGAATTATAAAGGAATATCTGGCAAAGTTTAGAATTCTCTATATACAGACATCATATATGAATTCTTAAAAGAAGATAAGGCGCATGCTGCCACTTATTAATATGAGGAAATCCACCCTTTGAATTTTTATTGGTCTGATCATCTATACTAATATTATATTTATACTAATACTATAAAGAGGTAAAGTTTGTGACGTTGTAGGTAGTAATCTCATGAACTATTGAACCGATATGACAAATTCTTTCAGTGTTATATTGATTATTTATCGAGGAAGGTTATAGGCTATATATTATCACGCTAAGGCCAATAGGAACGGAGCGCCAATGAAATATTCCTCTTGAGAGCTTTCACTGCGTGTTAGCTTTAGCCCAAAGAAACTATTCTACGCGGAGGAAGTTGCGGGCAGGGGCTATTCATTAATAAACCAACAAGTTAAAAATTGGTCAATATTTTTGTTGGTTAGTGTCATGAACAAATAAAAAAAAAAACAATTTGATTTACGAACTTTTGTTTTTATGTTATTTACAAACCATCAGACCATAAAAAGTTTATTGTGGATATTAAAATTAATACTAGCTACTGGCTGTAAGATTTATGTATTGATATATAAAAACCCAAGATGCACAGTTTTAAATAAAAGTAATACACAAAACCGTCTACAAAAACTCGCCGATATACCTCAGTAGTTATAGTATATACCTATGTTATTACAAATTCAACCTTACGCAAATCATTTAAAGTTGTATTTACAAAGCAGTGTACAAAGACGCGATTGACGAGAGACTATTCTAAATGAACGCACAATCATCAATTGTGCGTTTATTTTATGTCGACGGTTTTAAGACGTTGACTGTGTATCTTGGATTTTTATAAATGAATGTAATAGATCCTTTCACCCCTATAGATGTTATTTTATTACCCACCAAGTACATTTTATTAAATAAGATATAATAAATAATTATATAAAAGAGAATAATCATAAGATTTTAATCATTCTACAGGGCACATGTTATAGTTACCTTTCAGTGACAGCTTTCTGTATTTCACTTGATAATGGAGCAGCTCCACACCAAACCTCAATGAGTGACGACAAGTCATACTTAAGTACAAGTGGATTCTTAGCTAAGAACACAGCTAGAGGTGGTACAATAGTTGTCATGTTAATCTGAAAAAAATAAAAACATTAATAATCTTTCTATGTATTGTATGTGTGTTACTGTGTGTTACATGTATTACGTGTTTATGTACGTACATTAGGTATGAGCCTTTTTAAAGAAAAACATTACAATGACACTGTAAAGATTTTTTTCTAATGTCCACCTGACTGCAATTACTCTCAAGTTAAAAGTCGAGCACCTTGTACCCGTAACTATATTCGGGCAGTAGCATTTGAGTATTACTTCTCTCTAAAGGTAGCGTGTTACCATCTTGGGTCTACTTAACAAGAGCTAAGATTCTGGTCAAAGGCTAAAACCTTTAAACAGTTTAAAAATGCTACTTTTTTTAAACTTGAGTTGCTGTGACATCATAGATAAAATAAAAATGTTATTATCAGCCACATAAAGAAACAGTAGAAGGCACGTTCCAGTAGAAGCTCACAACGCCCTTTTCGCCGTTCCACTAGACAACCGCGAGCTTTGCGGTCGTGGCGAAAACGTCATTGATGACGTCATAACATATGCTCACGCGAAGCTCACGACGCCCCATGTCTGAAGGTGGGTCAACGTGTGCGTTGACAAAATTGGCGGGATTTTCAATAAAGATGGCGACCGTGAAAATGTCATTACTTGATACGGTATAGGATATTTATATTAAATAACATATTGTATTGAAATACGTAAATGAAATATGAAATGAAATATTTTAATAAAGTTTTGATAATTTTACTTCTTTTGAAAAATTTTGTGAATTCTAAAATTCAATTTAGAAATTAATGTATAATCATTTCATGGTAATTTAATATTTCTCATTTAACCAATAAGGTCATTTCTTATGTTTTTAGGACAATTAAAATAAAAAATTGAATTATACATTGTTTCTTTAATATACTTAAATGAATTTAATAATTATATGAATTTACTGTTAAGACTTACAAAGTGTAACTTAACCTCTCAAAGCTTTTGTTTTATTTTTTCTAGATCGCCATTTTTATTATTTATCTGAACGCTCAAAACGCCCACAAATGCGTTCCACTAGCTCTTACGATCGTAACGCTAGCGAGCTAGTGGAACGGGAAAACTCGCGGTCGTGAGCGTGAGCGTTGTGAGCGTCTAGTGGAGCGTAGTCGATATTTATGTTAAATAACATATTGTATTGGAAATATGAAATGAAATATGTTAGTAAAATCTAGATAATTTTACTTCTTTTGAAAAATGTGAAATCTAATATTCAATGTAGAAATTAATTTATAATCATTTCATGGTAAAATAATATTTTTCATTTAACCAATAAGGTAATTTTTTATGTTTTTATGATAATTAAAATAAAAAAATTGAATTATACATTGTTTCTTTAATATACTTAAATGAATTTAATAATTATATGAATTTACTTTTAAGACTTACAAATTGTAACTTAACCTCTCAAAGCTTTTGTTTTATTTTTTCTAGATCGACATTTTTATCTGAACGCTCGAAACGTCCACAAATGCATTCCACTAGATCTGACGATCGTAACGCTCGCGAGCTAGTCGAACGGGAAAACTCGCCGTGAGCGTGAGCGTTGTGAGCTTCTAGTGGAACGTAGTCAGAGTAGATATAGCTCTCTGTAGTCCGGTGAAGCTGTTAAGACCTTGCGGGGTCAATAGCGTAGTCATTTCGAAAAAAATAAAATAAAAAAAGCTATAGCTCTGCATAGAAAATCAAAGTGAAAACTAGAATTGACATTTGGAAGAATATCAACTTTGAAGTTGATTATGAATAACTCTGAGACCTAAAGAAAAAAAATCTAAATAAAAATTTCATCTTTCTATCAGAATAAATTCTTTACTGATGTAGACTTATTTTATTACCTACTAGAATAATATCTAATACCTTTAAACGAGCAATTCTTATATATTTTTATATATGTAGGATTTCGGAAACGGCGTGAGCAATTTCCGTGAAACTTAGTATATAGGTGGTTTTTTTATATCATAGGAGGCAAACGAACAGGTGGGTCACTTGATGTTAAGTGATCACCACTGTCCATACACAGTTGCAATAACAGGGGAGTCGCAAGTGCGTTGCTAGCCTGTGTTAGAGGAGAGTGGCAGTGGGAAGGGAGAAAGGGATAACAGGAGGGAGGAAGGTGAGGAGAGGTGGGCCTCCGGCGCTCTCGCTGACCAAACGAAACGTAACAATGCAAGCACTGTCACTACACGTCGGTTTTCTGCAAGAGGGTGGTACTACCCCGGTCGAGCCGACCCATTCATGCTGAAACCAGTAATAGCTTCAACGTAGCTCTACCACTACAAAAATCGGGGACGATAAATCGATCTAGCTAGACTTCGTTCATAGAAAACTTTTTTAACTCAGTTTTCAGGCAATGAAAAAATATAGCTAGAATATAAAGATAAATTTCGCCGCCGCTGTAAAAACAAAAATAGACCAGATGGAAATTGGCTACTTCGAAAATCCGTCTAACCCCAGTTCGAATCCGAGTGACAGCAAAAGAGGTCTTTTTTTATTCCATTTTTGGTTGAAAAAATGCTAATTTTGTGAGGCAAACCTAATAGTTTAGTTTAATTTATAAATGTTTTTAAAGAACGAGCTATAAGCTCATCCTCCAGGTACTTATATATTAAGTTTTTATATTAGTAATCCGGTGAAGCTGTGAAGTAGCTAGTAAGGCAAATAGCATAGTCAGTACGAATAAAAAAAAAAGTTTTTATATTATATTAATGTACCCTGTTATTTGCACACATTTGTGGCTTGCATTATACAAACCATTAGCTGGGTCTAAAGTCACCCTATAGAAAAAGTTAATTACTCAAAACTTTATAGTAACAAAACTTGTCAATATAAATGTATGTGTTACCTTATAATTCTGAATTGTTTCCAAGAACTGTTCTCCATCAAAACGGATAAGAAAAACGATATTAATATTCATTGCCATCACTGCAAACACGGTTATGAAGCCATAAGCATGGAACCAAGGTATTAATGCCAATCCAGTATTTATTGATTTGTTTTTCTTTTTTTGTACTTGCGTAAAATAGTACCTAGATGTAAAAAGAATATATTCATGTACAAATTATATGCACTGGGGAAGTAAACAGTCACTAAACCTAAAGTATAAACCTGTGGTGTATTCAGACCTGTAGAAGGTCCTTCTAAAATGTTGATGTAAATGTGGGTAGAATTTGTTACTTTCTAAGACATACTTGTAATCTTCTGTTTCCAAGTACATGCATTACACTTAGTTTAATATATTATAAAATTATTGACAAAAATAATTCACCGAAATAGTTTTTCAGTAGAAACAAACTGTTACTTTGCCACTAAAAAATTGTTTCTTTCTATTAGTTATTGTGATCTTAGTAGTAAATATTTACATGTTCAATCAAAATGCGTTTATGAAAACAGAACTACTTTTATAAGGTATCTACTTTATAGATACAGCCCTCATATCACAGTACATACACAAGAATATCATATGAAAATCATTCAGCAAACAAATGCCATTTTTTTTCCAATTTTCAAATACTGTTCAAATTCACCTTTATTGTAATCGGCTGAGTGCCTTAAGCACTCGCCTTAGTAGTTTGGTGAAACTGTAAAGGCCTTGCAAGGCCAATAATTTAGTCAGTTTGAAAAAAAAAAATCTGTAATGTGTAGGATTGCTTTTGAAGCCTAAGGATTAATGTTTTCTGTTGTTATAAAATCACTAAATAATGATATTTGACTTACTTATAATGAGCACATAATGTAAGAAAATTAACATGTGTCAGCATAACACCTTTAGGTAGACCAGTGGTACCAGAGGAACACATAACTGCAACTGTATCCTCTACCCCATTCACATCAACTAATGTAAATTCATGTACATTCACATTCTCCTTAACCAAATCTTCATACATTAATCCTGGTACTACATCAAATTCTCCAAATATAATGAACTTTTCAATATATGGGAGGTCTTCACAACAATCATATATATTTTGAGCTGTGATAGGAGATGTAAAAATAAATTTAGGTTTTGTGATTTTTAAAATGTGAGTTATTTCACCTGAAAAAAAAAAGTTTACATTTATTTTGAGTGCTTAAATTTTGTGGGTACTATTAGAGAAAAGTTCGTAATATTATAAAGAGGTAAAGTTTGTATGGTTGTAAGAGGTAATATATCTAGATCTACTAAATCAATTTTGAAAATTCTTTTACCCATAGAAACTCACATGATTTGTGACTGTCATAGGGTATATAGTGACCCAATAAATAAAAAACTTTTTTGGGGTAGTCAGATTTGCAAAGTAAGTCATAGAAAATGGTCGAGCAAAAATGTTTTTTACGAACGGCGTCTTAACAAAGAGAGACGTATGATTGAGTTCTTGAAGAGAGTTGTAGAGCTTGATAATGCCTACAAAAAAGACAACAACAGCATATGTCCAATTTTTATATTTAAGGCAATGTAGTTTTTCATATTAAAAAAAAATATTTAAATCATTAAGTAATCATATTATGTGATATTGTTTATTGGTCATATTAAGAAGAATAATTATGAATTCTTATCAAGATAAAATAAGGTAATGCTTAAGGTATGAAATAGTTACCAGGAGAATATGTAATGTTTAGAGTAGATAACACAGCTCCACAATAAACTACTGCCAGGGATGTAACAATAAATTCAAAACGATTTTCACTACTCAGTGCTACAATATCACCCTTTTTCAAACCCAGTTCTTGTAGTTTTACTGCTAAGTTGACACTTTTTTGTAAAAAGTACTGATATGTCACAGATTCCCCTGTCTCAGCGCTAACCTGAAAACATATATTGCATCTTTTTATAATCTGATATGAGTATTTGGAAAATCCAGTGTATTAACCCTTCTGCTGATTTTTTACGATCAAGATCACAAAATGGTGAATCATGTTTTTAAATATGTAGCCAATTTTTTTTAACACGTTAAACACCAGAGGGATGCAGCTGACCTTGAATAGTTTTTTTGGTTAGTTTGTTCAGATTTCTATAAATCATTTCCGGATACCAGATGTATGCTGGTGACCTTGAATAGTCTTCTTGTTTAGTTTGTTCAGATTTTTATAAATCATTTCCGGGTACCAGATGTATGCTGGTGACCTTATAATATATAAATCATTTCCAGGTATATCATTACCAAATACATCTATTACATGAAAAAAATTTTTATCTAAATTTTCTTTTTTTTTCAATGACGTTTAATGTGTTAATTATAATTAAATGTTACATCAGTTATTATTCTTAATTTTATCAAATTTTATAATGAATGGAGTGTTTTTTAAACTTATGCTGCCAACAGTCTGTTGACCAGCGAATCAAAGGCCATTCGTTTGCATGGAGCCTAAACTTTTATGATTTTGGACACTCTCGGGATTAAGTTTGATAGAATGTTGTTAAATGGTTGTTTGAGATAATAACTATATTAAGCTTACCATTAAATATCACATTCGTTTTAAATTATGTGAGAATATTACTAAACTTACCAAAGCAACCCTATCTCCACCATTTTTCAGCTGATCGAATAAATACTGGCCGAACGATAGATGAGCGGGAATCGGTTGTTCCTCAGGGCCCGACACGATTTTGTTATATATGGATACAGGCATTTTTTTTTAATAATTGAAAATAAAATTCCAACTAAATAATATATCTCTTTGGAGGTTACAAATATATATTCACAATTCGTCGAACGGTATACTTATAAGGTATCTGTATTATATCATACCTTATCTATCTAGAAATAAAATTATCAGATAACACGTATTTCATTAATTTGGCTTAGAAGCGGAAAAATCATATGCATTTAAGGTTATATTATTATATGCTAATTGGCATATACACTCGTATTATATATGGTAATCATAATTATCTACAAACGTCGCGGTTATCATTTGCAGAAAACAGCTAAAACAAAACAGTAAAAACAACTTGTAAGTTGTAGGTACGTACTTTGCGTCAAAATTTTTAGCCGCTTTGACGGAGAATAGAGGTGAGTAGTTCCGGACCGTAATAGTTCCTGGAACTATGTCCGGAGACGGAACGACATCGGTCCAATCCGAGATGTCAAATATAATAGTTCCATAGTTCCACAAAACATGTTCTGTCAAGACGAATTTCCGAACATGTTGCAAGCCGACCGTAGAGCCGATCGAAAGCAATCGAGTCCTGCCGAACCGGAACCGAGTAAATACGAGTGTGGCTGTCTTATTTCAAAACCTAGTAAGAGACACTTTGCAAAATTCGTTTTATAATATTACATAATTTTATAAAACTAATAAGTTCCTACAAAATACAAATCACACCAGCGATAAAAACTCACAAATAAGTAGATATTTTTAAACGTTGATACCTAATAAATGATACATTCACTGTCTCGTAACCACTTAAAAACCTAATAAGTTATTTTAACCATCACAAAACCTAGTACTTCTCTGAGACTTACTAGATCTATAAATTGTTAAAGAAACTAACTAGGTTTTTAAACATGAGCAAGCACAATGAAATACAGGTGTTTGGGGCCTTCAGTATTAATAATTACACAGGCTCTCCTTTTACTTGGTGATGAATAATGACGGTAGGCGTGCGAACGAAATACGACTAAGTAATCGGAATAAAAGAACTTAAAATATCTAAGTAATGGGAATACTTTTAAAAGAACTGAAAATATTTACCTATCTAACTATTAGGGATGTAAAACGCTTGATGTATAAGGAAGAACTAAGAAAGCATAGCGACGATATTTCAATGTCTGAAGAAATAAAACAAGCAAAGAATCAAATTACGTATATATCAATGGATTTACAGAAAGTAATGTTTTTCATGAGTCGTTTGGTTACTTTTAATTTAAATTCTCCTGTAAAATTTAGTTTTAATAGCTTACTAGGTTTTGAAATAGGACAGCCGACTCAAATAGTTGGATTGAAACGTTCCGTATTCTGTTATACAATAATGATCCGCAATACTTTGCGTTAAGGACGACATTGCTTTATTGATACTTATTAATTTAATTTTTCTTGTGCTCATGCACTTGACTCCCTCTAAGGGTCCCATTTCACTTAAAGTAAATATTATTTATTATATATATATATATATATATATATATATATTTGAGGTATGTCTGTTTAGCAAACATATGTTTCAATAACAAATATAAATATGAATATGTAGCTTAGCTTAAGTTAGCTCAGATACATCGCGAATTGTACTTAGTCCGGTGAAGCTGTTAAGGCCTTGCTAGATCAATAGCGTAGTCAGATTGAGAAATAATAAAAAAATCGCGAGTTGTATGAATCGGGCAACAGTCCAACCAGGGTGTACCGTGCACCCTTGAGCTAGTTGTCGAAATAAAATCAGCCGAGTGCTTTAAACGCTTGCCTTTGTAGTCCGGCGAAGCTGCTAAGACTTTGCTAAGTCAGTAGCGTAGTCAGTTCGCAAAAAAAAACATTTTAAATGGCAGACACGCTACACCACGCCCCCTACGGAGAAAGAAACGCTATGAGCATAAATATATATATATTATATAGCAAAACATTATTCACATATTTGTAATCAGTAGTATTACATTACATTTAGTATAAAAAAAAACTATAAAAATGAAAACTAAACCAAAATTGTACAATACAAACTCTATGTTAAAAATACATTTAAAAAATATATAATACCATTAACAATAAATAACCAATAAAAGTAATATGGACCTATTTGTATACTGATTGTATTGTAGTTCCGGTTCGTTATAGTTCCGGGAACTGTGTGCGCACCTGGAACGATCACAATATAATCTTAAGCGTTATATGAAGTCGTTCCACAGTTCCATACAGTTCCACATATCCATGTTCGGCAAATAGTTCCGGGAACTATGTGCGCACCTGGAACGATCACGGTATAATCTTAGGCGTCAAATGAAGTCGTTCCACAGTTCCATACAGTTACACATGTCCATGTTCGGCATGTTCTATTAACGATATTCCGAACATGTTACAAAACAATAAAGAACCGATCGTTATTTTTTTTTTTTAATGACTACGCTATTGACCCAGCATGGTCTTAACAGCTTCACCGGACTACTAAGGCGAGCGCTTAATGCACTCAGCCGATTTTATTTTGGCAACCAGCTCAAGGGTGCACGGCACACCTCGGCTTGGCTGTTGCCTGTTGCATGCAAAATCGTGAGCTATCTTAGCTAACCAAGCTATTCATATATGTATGAGTTGTTGAAACGTATATGTGTACCAAACATACACGCCTCAACAACTCCTCCATATATTTATTATCGAAAAATTAAGAGATTTCAGTTCGATAAGGGGAAAAAAGTAAACGCTTCCACTTTCATGTGTAAGCGTGTCGGCGTGCACGTGTGTGGGGGTGATCGTGTAACGTTGTAACAGTGATGTATATTTGTGTGTCACCGTATCGCGCAAGCAACGCACTCAAGGGCTCCCTACCGAAGGATCAAACCTAGGCTTGAGCCGCTGTCGTGGGAGGCCTAATCGGGTAGACCTGATCGACAACAACCGAGTCCTCCCGAAATCGAACCGAGTAAGTATAAGTAGTTGGACAAAAACTTTCCGTATTCTGTTATACAATAATGATGCGTAATGCTTTGCTTTAAGTATGACATTGGGTTATTAATCATTTAAAAAAAAATCTACCTGTAAGGGTCCCATTCCCAACATCCCATTAATAAAAAAACATCGGCCAAAATATTGGTATAGTTTCATGCGCAATTTCTTACATGCTGAATTATGCTATCATAATTCTATAAGGCGCTCCATCAAACAAAAAGTGCATCTAATTTCTAATCTCTATTTATAATCTGTAATTTTGTCTTATTAAAAGGTGAATTCATCAATTAGATATTCCCAAAAATCATCGCTAACAACAAAAATAATGAGTGATTGAGTGCACGACTAATTATGATGGATAAGAATAAAGATGTAGAGAACTCAAACTATATCATTTATAATGAAATTATTGGTATACACTACACAGCATTCATTAATATATTGACTGTGTAAAAAGTGAAAATGAAAATGTTGGCTTATCACATGGTGCCTTACTGATGAGTGCAATCTATATACACAAATATATGGCCCATAAAGCAAATAACTTGCTTTTGTCTTGCAAATGTGTAACGTCATTAAATTATTTTGTTTTTTTTTTTCAATTTATTTCTTCCTTAATTTTATTATCCTAATTAAAAATTGAACTTAATTATTTTGAATTTATTTTAGTGTCCTAAATATGCTCATTACTTGACTCTGAAGCGGAACGGAGTACACCGGGTTAGCTAGTATAAAGTATTGAAGCAATTTTAAATAAACTTGACACAGTGATAACTAATATTACAAGACTACATCCAGGATCCACTCTCTGTCCCATAAAACGCAAGGTGTTCTGCAGAATAACGGACGAAAGTAAAAAATTTCAAGTTCATAAAATTCTTAACGAATTAATCTTATAGTAGTAAGATTATGTAACAATTTAAGACATATGTTACTCTGTGCTACTTAAAAATAAAATATAGCAAAAAAAAACCGTTGGGTTTCGAACCTTCGCCCCAACGCGTCTTCGTTGAATATAACCTAAGCAACTTTACCACCAGACCACACATAACAGAAACGTAAAGTGAATAAATATTTGAAAGTTGTCAGTTTGAAATGTCAAAAGTAATTGTCGTCCACCACGTTTTGTTATCAAACTTGTCAAAAAAAATTGTTTAAAGTGCCATCTACATAGGCGACTGATAACCGAAAATAGGTGAGATTTTCCATACAAATCCGATTGTGAGAAGTGAAAACAGCGAGTCAGGATGAAGAAAACCTTTTAGGTCCATAGATGGCGCTAAGTTGAAATATTTTGAAGCATTAAAAGTTATACACATATGCGAGTGTTTTTATGTTTATTCAATAGTTTTTCATATATAGTTAATCACAATAATTTACATTAATAGTTAGTTATCATATTAATAGTTAATCACAATGGATATAATTGAATTCGGCAAAAATTATATATTTTAAATAACTGGAAGACATATATCAGCAATATATGTAGGTTAGTTTTTTTTTTATTGGACCCGATAGGTGATGCTGCGAACGGGTTACAGGGTTATTTTTAAATTTCTTTCACATAACCATGGCCTATATATTTGAGTAAGCCCCTGTATAGTTCGGATTACCAATTGAAAACGGTAGATGTCGCTGCAATCGGCTTAGTAAGATTTTTCGCATTTAAAAAATAATTGAAACAGATAATAACCGATTTGGTGCACACGAAGTTGCACGGGTCAGCTAGTATATAATAAATCAACCGACAATTTTACTTTTAAGAATGTATAAAATTGCTTACTAGGCAATGTATTTCAATAAAACCGAGGAACTGTAAGGACCTATTTGGACGTTGAATGCAGGACATGAACCGACACTATACATCTAAACTTGTGGAACTAGCTAGTTCCGCGAACATGTTAACCGCACCTAGTTCCGAACGCTATGTTAATCGTTCCATGTCCGGTCCGCTTCCGGACATGATTTGCGCATGTCTAACGGAGAAATTAGAAATCGATATATCGATATTGTTATTTCGCATTTTTTTTTCTCGTATTGCCGACGCTATTGACAAAGAGTATAATAAGTATTATAGAAAGCTATTGACTTGGCAAGGTCTTAAAAGCTTCACCGGACTTAATAATTTTTATTACTTTTTTTTGGGCTGTATGTCAATAGTTCAATACTGAAATAAATATCAACGTTCGATATATTTTTGAAATGAAATTACTCTTGGGACGGACGGTGTGAATTGGATTTTATGAGACGAAAATGTGTAACGAAAGAGAGATAGATAGCTATAAATGTATGTATATGTTTAATTTTATGAGGGAATAAGATAGTATATTTTTAATGTACTCAAAATATATACAAAATATATATTGCAACTAGCATAGGGATGGTTTTTTTTTCGAACAGATTCCGCTATTGACCTAGCAAGGTCTTAACTACAAACTACTAAGAGAATACTACGTATGTCTTAACAGCTTCACCGGACTACGCATGGGGATGATGATCTGAGATCGATTAATAGAATAATTAATTTTTGAATATAGTTGATGATTATTGTAATCGATATCAAACATTGGTTCGAACCAGTGCGGCGATCACTGGCACTATAAAACCATAGTTCGGTTTTTTGTCTTACATAGAAATAAAACCAAACATAAATTTATAATATAAAAAAAAGCTCATCAAAAAATAAAAAATAATAAGAGATCGATTTTTGGATAATCAAACCTCTTGACCTCCAATCTTTGAACCGATTCCACAGATAACGACTTGAATCGATTAGGAATGGTTTTTTTTTTGCAATGAATCTAAACTAGCACAAATACTGATAAACGTGTCCGCGTGTTTGTGACGCGATAGGCGTGCGGGCGAGCCTGTAACTGTGTTCTTCCTATAATACTTATTATACTCTTTGCTGTGTTCGGTAACGTCGCGTCGCGCGTCACTTGGAATACACTTGCGCGGTAGAACCAAAGAGCATAATAAGTGTTAGCTACTCACTTCCGGTACCGCTCGTCATTCAAGACTCGAGATACTAGCGCTACATATTAGAGATACGCATTGATACTAGCGCCAAGCGCCAACATATAAGAGAGACACATTAACACTAACGCCATTTTATTAAAGATACATAAATGAGAATTATTATAATTATATAGATTTCAATGAGTCATTTCAATAGGAATTGATATTGTTCATTTATTACTTGCACAACATTAGTTGATAATAATAGTAATTGCTTTGACTTCAATAGTTTGACCTATAAAGGGCTCGATGTCTCTACTCTACACACATACACATATTTCAGATACATAAATAACAATGACATAACAATGATTTTATATAGAATTGATGTACGTAAATAATATTAATTTGTTCATTAATTATTATCTTTGTGT
>JACEII010000049.1:238196-276660 GCA_014332785.1 Antheraea mylitta | reverse complement strand
ATGTACGTAAATAATATTAATTTGTTCATTAATTATTATCTTTGTGTTACTTAAAACATATAGCAGAATTATAAGAAAATGGTAATTGCTTTGAGTTATATAGTTCGTCTTATAAATTATATAGTTCGGCCTATAAAAGGCAAGATGTAAGTGTTATCTACGCATTATTTTGTAAAAAGTACTGTAACTCCGGGCAAATAAAGAGTGGAAGTAATTACTTAGTATTTATTGGCATCTTGACTGCATCGACAACCTGATAACATAAGTTTAGTATTATAGAAAGGTAGGACAAAGACTATTAGTCGTACAGGTAGTGATATGACATCATGCCTCACAGAGTAAGTACATTGCATAAATATACCTCATACAGTCCGTATCAAACTTTTTGGCCGCTCAGAATATATCTTTAATTTCGGTCTTGCGTATAGCACGAACAAGAGGTTAACATTTTGACTATTCTACGCATAAGGCCGGACCTAAAGATATATTTAGAGCGGCGAAAATGTTTGACGCGGGCTATACGCATACAATCTAATTTTTCACAGTAATAATTGCGAAATTAAATTGAAAGTGTTTATTAATTATTGTGTTTATTGATATGAAACATCAATAGGCGCGGGTAAACCTGATTTTTGGAGTGTCGACGAGTGTCGACGACACGACAATGGCATGCGCAAGCGACTATACTTTACTTATAATAGTGTAATTTGAGAAATTGAGATTCATTCGATTCGAACAATTTTGATGTTTCACATTTGCCAGGTATCCCGTGTCGGCTCAATTGGTTTTTTAAATGTAAAACGTAAATATTTATATTCAGATGATGCCAAGGTGAACCGAAGTTATGAAATACGATAACCCAAATTAATAACAAGTAACCTTAACATACCTTTCTATGTTTTTAATAGTAATATCAGTTTACACAACAGTACTAATTAAATTTTCCATGAGCTTCGATTATATCAATAATGGTTGTAAAGATCTAGAATCTTTCACCAGAAGTGTTGTTGTCAATTTAGTTTCTTTAACTAGGTCTTGTGAGTGTAAACGTTATTGACATATGTATACTTATCGCATATGCCGAGTTACTGATAAAAAAAAATGTCTAGGCAAAATACTGTGGGATTGATATACATACAGTCCGTGTCAAACTTTTTGATCATTCTGAATATAGTATTGAAATCGGCTTTGCGCACAGTACACACAAGAAGTTAATTCAAAACAAATTTAAGCCGTAAGCCTGTAAACCGACAGAGATTATTCAGCGTACAGAAGCAATGTTAAATTACTATTTATATAATTCGTTTATCAGCTACATTATCGGTAGGCACAACACTATATTTATTGCAGGTCTTTACCGTATGCTTATGTGTTTACATTTTTACTGGCAGATGGTACTGAGGAGTACCAACAACCAGTAGATAAAGCGCTAACGTAAGGGCAACATTTCGCATTATATTCTTAATTATAATTAAATCTGTTTCAATAATTAGGCATCGTCGAGTAATAATTTTATTAAAATGATTGTTGATAATCTGGTATATACTGGGCCGGCTATGTATATCCCAGCCCATTTATCATTCGGGCAATATGTTATTGATAAATTGAGAGAAAACTGTGAAAATGAAGACTCAACCGTGTTGGTAAGTAAATCTTGATTACGCAAGTTGTTTATAATTGCGAGAGACACGATTCTTTACTCTGTTGTTATCTATACTTCTATACTAATATTATAAAGAGGTAAAGTTTGTGAGTTTGTGATGTTGTGACATTGTGACGTTGTAGTGGGAAATCTCGGGAACTACTGGTCCGATTTGAATAATTCTTTCAATGTTATATAGTTCATTCATCGAGAATAGTTATAGGCTATATATCATCACGCTAAGACCAATAGAAGCGGACGCAGATGAAAAATGTTTCAAAATCGGGATGTTTTTTTCTTTTGAGAACTGCTGCGTGTTAGTGTTAGTCTATCTATTCCACGCGAACGAAGTCGCGAGCAGGAGCTAGTATCGCGAAATAAAGTATGAACTTATCGTACAGTAACAGGATAACAATTATTTTAAAACTTTTATGAATATTATAATTCGTAGTGGTATACGTACAGTAAATATGTAAATGTATATGCCCTTGGGTTATACTTGATTTGACATTATTTATAATTTATAAAATATATGTTATTGTAAACTTAGTTAATACATTTGTAGGTTTTTAATATGGAAAATATAAATCAAAATAATAAATGAATTAAATATACTTTCATAAATGTGCACTGTGCGGTGCATCGATTGTGATTGTTGGTTATTTACAATGCATTTATACATATAATAGGGTGGTCTTTATTTAGAGTACGTTCAAATTTTTCTCCAGGATAGTTCTCAATAGGTTCCAAATATATCAAAAATATTCATACCAATAACAATTCTTAATCCTAGAAATAATCGGCATCTTTTTTTTTAGAACTGACTACGCTATTGACCCAGCAAGGTCTTAACAGCTACATCGGACTACAAAAATAATCGGTATCCCACGATATTCAAAGTTCTGTTATCAATTTTGATTTTTAAAGCTATGAACTAATGAACGGATAATTTTGGTAGAGCTACGCTGAAGGTATTACTGGTTTCAGCATTAATGGGTCGTCTCAGCTGGGATAAAACCACACTCTCACAGAAAACCGACGTGGAGTAACAGTGCTAGCATTGTTGCCTTCCCTTCCCTTACACCCTTCCCCCTAACACCTCTTCCTTGCGAGTCCCCTGGTGTTGCTATTGTCTATGGAGGGCGGTGATCACTTGTCATCAGATAACTCGTCTGTTCGTTTGCCCCCTATAATATAAAAAAAAGAATAATAATATTGACCCATGGATATTCTTGAATCATATCAAATTTAGTGCTAAAAAAAAATGGTCTGTTGTGATTTTTTGCTAACTTGACCGGTGCAAAAGTTAATCTCTCTCGCTCAAAATCGAAGTTCTAGTAAATTCTATGATTTTTTCAATTTTTGTCGTGGTTTCATGATTTTAAAATGTAAAAAGGGTCATATAATATAATTCATTGTTTTGTTCGCTTTATCAATAGATACATATTATATCTACACTAGTAATCGATCTAAACAATAGATTATAATGACGTAACATGATTAGATTTTTTTATCGTCGTCCCATGTTTCAGACTTAGCAAAACCAGTAACAGTTTTTTAGGTAATAGTGTTAGGTTCTACAATAGTCTTAAAATTTACCGATTTGTCGGACTGTAAATTTAAGCGCCACATCAAGCGAGTTTTAGTATCAAAAGGATATTATAGAGTGGATCAGTATGTGTACGATAGCGATGTCTGGAATTGAATCCTTTTTGTGCATCCACTAAAAGTTATTTTATGGTTTATTGGAAATATAAGTTAAAAAAATGTACGCGATCATGTTTCTTGCCGGTTCTTCTCGATGACTGAGGTGTTTTCCGAACCAGTGATAGTTTTTGACGTTCATAAGCGACTTATTAGGGTCTAAACTGAATAAAGTATTTTTGATTTGATATAGCATTTTAAACGTTTGAACACGATCTCACTCGACGTTAAATGGCAATGTGGTCATATGCCAAATCTAAAGAATTTTTTTTTTATACTTTACTAGTGGGCCCGGCGGACGTTATTCCGCCATGATAATAAAAAAACCTTGACAAATCATATACCTAAACTCGCAAGTGTATAATGGTTGACATTTTTTCTGAATGGGACAATCAGAATTCTTCAATAAATTAGTACTTTTCTATTACCTAATGACTTTTCCTTTGCGTGGCATGAGACTACATAACAGAGAAAAATAAAGAATTACTAAAATCGATTATTGATACGAAATGTCTAAATTTGGTATCTCGAGTCCACAAGTTCATTAGGGCACTGGTGCACCAATGCATTAATGGTATGCGTTTGTGTGGCGCCTTACAAGACGTCAGTTAGCCAGACTAGGCTTCCGTATGCTACGCGCTTTGTGGAACAAGTATTTTTTATTCTTAATCGTATTGTTATCATTTTGGGGTCCACTGAAAACTGCCGCTCGGGTTGGTACTTCAGTTTGCCTCCCGTCTTTTAAATCCTGGGCTGATACTGGATAATTTAAACATAAATAGGATTATGTAGGTGGTAGAGCCACGCTGAAACTATAGCTGGTTTCAGCATGAATGGGTTGGCTCGCTTGCTGTAGTACCACCCTCTCACAGAAAACCGATGTGAAGTAACAGTGCTTGGATTTTGCGTTTCGTTTTGTTAGTGAGAGCGCTGAAGGCCACCTCCCCTCCCCTCGCCAATCTTCCCTTCTCCTCCCGTTACCCCTTTCCTCTAAATACAGGCTGGCAACGCACTTGCGACTCCCCTGGCGTTACGAGTGTCTATGGACGACGGTGATTACTTAACATCAGGTGATCCGCCGGTTTGTTTGGCTCCTATGACATAAAAAAGAAAAGATGTATAAAAATGGCGTATAAACTATATTGTATTTGTAGTATATTGGCTGGTGATGTGGTTTGGCTATGGTTTCTTTGATAAAAAATCAACAGTCCTATGAGTTTACCATTAGCGCACCATATTGGGCGATGGTTCATATTCTTTTCAATAAATAAGATTGAAAATCATAATGACAATTTTTAGATAAATGGTGATGATGGACGTAAAACAACGAGCAGACAAATTTTACAAGAGACAGTGAATATAGCTAGTGAACTGAAGAAACTTGGCGTAAAGCGAGGTGATACCGTTGCACTATTCAGTGAGAATAGAGATGAGTTTATTCCGGCGGCATTAGCAACTATTTGTTGTGGAGCGACCCTGACAACTATTAATATAGGGTATACTAAAGGTGAAGTTGATTAATTTAATTTCTACTTAAATCGTATAAATAGACTATCCATTTCTTTTTCACGTTGCATGCCAGGATGACGGCTATATTTTAGATTGAGGTACAAACTATGCTTTATAGTTAATGATTTATTTTTATTTCATTTAGTATTAGCGATCCCGGCGGACGTTGTCCCTCACTAATGTTTAAAAAATCGTAGAATCAGACCGCAGCACACCTACCGAGTCCAATTGTGAATCTAAACCATCTTGAATCCACTGGAATACACATAAACAGGGCTTGACTGTTACCGACATTTCCAACAATTATCGTTATATTTCAACCAATTTACACAAAACCTGGACAAATTATATACGCAAACTTCCCTCATAAATCACTTACTAGTGAAAACGCATAGAAATCCGTTAAGTAGTTTTTGAGTTTGTCGCAAACAGATAGACAGTCAGACGTGAGACAGTCCGCGCGGTATTCTAGCGGGACGGACGTATTTGCGCTCGCTCAGTGTCGTTAGAATTTATCGCGGTGGGGTAGGCGAACTTATGAATTTAATCAGCTTACCTGCGTTGTTTATAGTTTATTTGGCATTGTTTAGGGGTGGTTCTTGGTGTTGTTTCGATCTTTCTTACTGACCTGGCGTGCTTGCGGATTGTTGAACTAGTTTCGAACCCGACTTGGCTTGTTTTTTGGACTTTGGCGTTGATTTCTTTCTTTTTGGCTTGGCATTGTGTTCTCGAACTGTTTGTTTTATTTCTTTGACTTGGCACGTTGTCTGGACTTGTGTCTTCTGCGTCTTGGTCACTGTGTGGCCGTCTGGTCACCGGTGAGCCACGAACGCAAAAAAATTAACCAAATCCTCTCGTGTGAGGTGTGTCAGAGGGGCGGGGAAAATTGTTGACTCTTCTGACACGGAGATGGAGGACGGTGCGGCTCCTAAAGTGAGTTCGCGCGGCAGGGGGACTGCTCGGATGCGAGGGAGTGGTCGGGGGGTAATGGGGGAGGCTGATGGGTCGTTTGACCGGGCGTTGACTGGCGCTTTGAGCGCTGCAGAGTCTGTCCCGGGCTCTGCCGCTGGCTCCGCGGCTGTTTCGGCTGCCTGCTCGGTTGCCGGCTCTTTGCCGAGCTCTGACTCGGAGCGAGAGGGGGTACCCCTAAAGGAGGTACCCCCAGTGGATGTATATGCTTTGGACGCTCAACGTCTTAAGGCTCTTGCCGGCTCAAGTGTAGCGTGTATATTTGAGACGGCAAAGAAGTCCAATAAAATAAGTGGCAGGTGCATCAAGGCACTGAAGGACGCTGCCAGGACTCTCCAAGAGGTGGTGGAGTCCCTGGTGGACCGCACAGAAGGGGAGGAGAACCGCAAACTCCAAAGGGAGTCAAAGACCCTCCGCCGTCGGATCGAAGATTTGGAGGGGGAGAACCTGGCGTGGCGGAGGGAGGCTAACGCCAAAAAGGTGATGCCTCCTCCTCCTCCCCCCATTCCGGCACCTGTGCCGGTATCTGTGGAGCCTGAGTGGCGGCAGGCCCTCACCAAGGCAGTCGACACTCTCCGCACGTCGTTCGGCAACATGCTGAACGCACGTGTGGAGAACCTGGAGAGGCGTCTTCCTCCAGAGCCGTCTATTCGTCCGCCCCTGGCCGGAGATAAGAAGAAAGGCGGAGGGACTAGTGGGGTAAAGCCGGTCGCGAATGCGCCCCCGGTCCCTGTGATCGCCCCATTGGGGATTGACTGGGCCGCATTACCGGTCTCAGCGGTGGGGAATGATGGGGCAGCGTGGTCCACAGTGGTGGGCCGAAAGAAGAAGGCGGTAAGGGCCTCGGCGGCTACACCTAAGGCCTCAACCGCGGTTCCCATGGCGCACAGAACCCCACCAAAGCCAGTAAGGCAGAAGTTACCTTCCGCTCCCCAATCGGCTGCGGTCATATTGACCATTCAAGATGCCGCAGCCAGTAAGGGGGTCGGGTACCAGGAGGTAATGGTAAAGGCGAGGGCGCATGTTGCCCTGCCAGATATTGGTATAGGAGAGGTGAGGGTGAGGCCGACGGCCACCGGGGCCCGGAAGATTGAGTTGCCGGGTCAGAACAAGGAGAAGGCCGCCGAACTGGCCCGGCAGCTAGAGGTGGTGTTGGCCGGAATTGCCACGGTCGTCGTACCAACCAAAAAGGCGGACATCCGGATCGTCAGTCTCGATGATTCGGTGTCCCGGGACGAGGTAATGACGGTCGTGGCAACGAAGGCCGACTGCAGGATAGAGGACCTTAGGTCAGGTGAAATTAAAAGGAATTGGGGGGGGGGGGTTTGGTGCAGTGCACATGACCCTCCCCGTGGAGGCGGCCAGGAAGCTGGCTGAGGCTGGCAAACTATTAATCGGGTGGAGTGCTGTGCGCGTCCAGCTGCTGAAGGAGAGACCCATGCGCTGTTTCAAGTGCATGGGTTTGGGGCACACTCGCCCCTTGTGCCCCTCCTCCTCCAGCAGAGGCGAGGGTTGCTACCGCTGCGGTGCAGCGGGCCACAAAGTGGCTGAGTGCAAGGCGGAGGCGACCCGCTGCGCCATATGTGCAGACGCTGGAAGGCCCTCGGGCCATGTAATGGGGAGCCGCCACTGTCGGCCTTCCACCACGAAGAGAAGGGACCGCGTAGTGGGAACTGGCTCTAGGGTGGCCGCAGCCAGGCAGGAGGAAACTGCTATGGACCACTAATGGAGCACACCATACGCAGTTTCCTCCAGGCGAATCTCAACCACTCCGCCGCTGCACAAGATCTGCTTGTGCTGCTTGTGGGGGCATACTTCTCCCCTAACAGGCCCCTGCGGGAGTTCGAAGTGTTTCTCGGCTCCATGCAGGGAGCTGTCAAGCGGCTGTCACCGCTCCCCGTGGTCCTCATGGGCAATTTGAATGCTAAATCGAGGACCTGGGGAGCGGCAGTCACGGACCTGAGGGGCATGGCCGTTGAGGAGTGGGCAGCCGAAGTGGGGCTGTCCCTCCTCAACCAGGGAAACGTCCACACGTGCGTACGGCAGAACGGGGGGTCTGTGGTAGACGTCTCGTTTGCCACCCCGTCTGTCGCACGTCGTGTCCGGGGGTGGAGGGTACTTGAGGAGGTGGAGACTCTATCGGACCATCGATATATCAGGTTTGAGGTCTCCACCTCCCAAGCTGGAACCGGCACCCGCCCCCTAAGGGGTGCGAAGTTCCCCTGCTGGGCGGTGAGCCGCCTCAATCGTGAACTAGCGGAAGAGGCGGCCATCGTCCAGTCGTGGGCCATGCCCTTCCCTCAGGATGATGTCGACGCGTCTGCAGCCTGCCTCCATGGTGCTCTCACGGAGGTTTGCGACGCGTCGATGCCGCGGAATATGCACCGTCCAGACAAACGGGCGGTGTACTGGTGGTCGCCGGAGATCGCCGATCTCCGGGCGGCCCGTTCCGCGGCCCGGCGGTTGTATGGGCGCAGTCGCCGACGGCGGCACCGGCACCCCGAGGTGGAGGCCCAGCTGTATGGCAGCTACAGGGAGTGTAGAAAGACCCTGCAGGCTGCCATCAGCCGGGCGAATGAAATAGCATGGGAGGAGCTGCTGCAAACTCTGGAGGGGGATCCCTGGGGACGCCCATATCGACTCGTACGCAACAAGTTACGACCCTAGGCGCCCCCGGTGACGGAAACCCTCAAGCCGGAGGTGGTGGCGAGGGTCGTGGAAGAATTATTCCCTGACCCTCCACCGCTACTGGCTCCTCCCATGCCTCCGCCTCGGGCGAAAGTTGAGGAGGTGCCTGACAGTCCTCCCCCAATTACGGAGGAGGAGATGGAGAGAGCTGTCGAGCGCCTCCTCAACCGGCGGAGAGCGCCCGGCCCTGACGGGGTCCCGGGTCGGGTGCTTGGCCTTGCACTGAGCCATCTTGGGGGGGTGGCTTCGGGAGCTGTTCGACCGGTGTTTGGCGGTTGGGCAGTTCCCGAAGCTCTGGAAGCTTAGGCGGCTCTGCCTGTTAGCAAAGTCGGGCCGCCCTCTGGACTGCGCGTCCGGGTATCGGCCTCTCGTTCTGCTGGACGACGCCGGGAAGGTGCTGGAGAGGGTTGTCGCTTCCCGGGTCGTCCAGCATCTGGAGAGAGCGGGACCAAACATATCTGACGCGCAGTATGGCTTCCGGGCAGGGCGTTCCACAGTGGACGCCCTGTGCCTTCTAAAGTCGTTGTCGACGGAGGCGACCTCCCAAGGGAAGAGGGTCTTGACGGTGTCTTTAGACTTTAGGAAGTCATCTCGCAAAAGGAGGCGGCGGAGAGGGCCCGCGAGGCGGACCCCCTCAGTGGCCGTCTTCGCCAAAGGAGGACCGGTAGGAGGAGGCGGCGTTTTTCCCAACTCCTCCTGCCACCGTAGCCGGACCTGAGGGGATGTAGTCGGGGGGCTCATCCCCTCATTGCATAGGTTCGGCGGACGAGGGGAGGTGGCGGGTGTGTACCCAGCTGCCTCTCTATAGGTAGGAGCCCGGCGGCCATCTTCCGCCAGGCGGACCGTTGGGGCGGCTATCTAAGGGGAATAGCTTAGTTCGATCCCTTGCCGCCCCAACACTACGGTCTGTCGGTACACCGTGGGGTTTTAGTCCGTGCGAGTCGGACATGGCCCATCCTTTCCCCCGGGAGGGTGGGTATCCATAAGGGATGTCCCCCCGTTAAAAAAAAAAAAAAAGATAGACAGTCAAAGGTGGACGAGGACTTTGTTTTACAATATGTAGTGATTACATGTGATTATCTGAAAAGTTTTAATTCGTTCAATATTTATTTTACTAGGGATATAAATATACTGCAAACTTAGATATGAAAATAATAGTAATTTTAAATTAAATTTTACATCGAAATGACAATCACGTATAATTAGTATATAATCGAATTACGTATCAATAAAGTCAATAGTCAACAATGCGCAGCCCCGGTGCGACACTGTCACTTATGCAAAAATGCAACTTTTCAGGACAAGCATTTAAAAGTTTGACATCGTAAAAAAATATCAATTTTTAACTTACTTTTGAGATAATAACAATCACTTAATATTGTAAAAAAGATACTATAAAAATATTTTAAATCTGCCAACCCGCTCATAAGTGGTGACTCTGTGACACTAACGAAAAATAACCGTAATTATGTAACACTGAATTAAAAAAAACCAAGAACAAATAGTTTACTAAGTTTTATTCTAAATCGCAATCATGCACTGTTATTAATTAGTATAAGAAAAAAATATCTCGATCTTTTTCAATTCTGTTTAAGTTCTTCTAGGTGAATCTTGTAATTGGCATTTCAATAAGGGTCATTGTAGTTACAAAACTAATCTTTCAAAAATATTTAAGTATTGGGGAAAATAAAGTCACAACTGTATCATAGGTTACTACTGCTCCAGAATAAAAAAAAAAATGACAAAATTACCTTATTAACGATGTTGCTCTAAGCGTCACCTGATTCACGTCAAAAGGGCAAAGACATTTATGTCCTTATACGGAAATTATGCATACTACGTAAACAGCATTATCGCTCCAAGTAAAGGGGTGCTTTAGGAAAATTATTACATATTCAACCCATTTTTGCATAAGTGACAGTGTCGCACCGGGTGTGCGGCTTATAATCTTTTTGACTCTTGTAATCAAAAATAATCAGCTATTGTACTAAGTACTCCGTAATAAGATCGTGTTTTCGATCGGTTGAAAAGTTTCTTATCCACAGAAGTAAAAGTACGGAATATTAATTTGGTGTTATGTTAGCTCTTTCTGATTCTGCAAAGATTTGAAAAAGAGAAATTTTGGAAAAGTAATAAAATAAATATTTAACGCCTGCGCTATTTTCAAAATGATTACAGTTTCTTTAAGTTTACGTAGGAAAACTTCTAAGGACAAGTTAATTCAACTAGTTTTATTTATTACCCGAATTTAATACCAAACAATGATTTTTCAGCTGTTTATATTCGATAATATCGGAAATAACGAATAATATACTAATGTACAGTAAATATGAATTGAATAGAAAATTTTACAATCTGATGTTTAGATGTGGCCGTCACTAGAGGCCACAACTGTAACCTAGCAGTAACAAATGTAAATAATTGTGAACAGGAATATCGTATACCAAAATAATTTTAAACGAATACTTACATACGATAATTATTGACAAAGGTGATAAGAACAAAATGTAGCTAAATTAAAAATATATAATAATTATGTTAATTTTTTTTATTGAAAATATGACATCATTTCTTAATGTGATGAATTCTTTATTGTAATGGTTCACACGTATTACAATATTTTAAGCCATCTAATTTTATTGTTGAAGTTCCCACTGTACAGTATTTATATAGGTATAATATATATTTACCTTTGAGCATAACTTCATTTAATCGAAGATGTAGCTAATGATAACATGCAAAAGAATTCTAAAGGTTGGCTACCAAAACAACGATATGGCAGTAGTAGAGAAATGCAAAAAAGCCTAATGATTGCTTTTACGGAAATATTCTGATCAATTTGGTTGCTTATTGTGCGGTTTGGGCACAGTACACGCCGCGTCGACCGACTTAATGTCAGATCGTGGTAAAACTGAGACGTTAACATTTGCAACAATGCATACAAACATATGCACATGATTATACCGATGTAAATAATAATAATATACATTCATGAGGTCATTTCTCAAGAGACGTAGTGTTCACAGGTTTTTGTATATCAATGATTAACAGATAAAAACGAGTATTCTAACTTTTAAACTCTAGAACAGAGATAATTTATCGCAGACTTGACGTTTTGGTACAATATAATAAAAAGAAATATTGTTCAAGTCTGGTGGAGCGTATAAGGGCTAGTAGCTACTTTGAAACGAATTATGAACCATCTTACTTTTATGAGCCTAAGACCAGATTAGGACACCCTCGGTAGTGGCTCAAACCTAGGTCCATTCCCTCGGCGTGAAGCTCTTGAGTGCGTTGCTCGCGCGATACAGTGACATAAAATCTTACATCACTGCGACAACATTACATATATCACCACCACATACGTGCCTGCATACACGCTTACACATGAAAGTGGAAGGGTTTTATTTCCCCTTATCGAACTGAAATAGTTTAGGAAATTATCCAATACGAAATATATATAAAAGTTGTTGATGTATGTTTGCCTGGTACACATATATGTTTCAACACCTCGAGTATTTAGCTTAGGTTAGCTCGGATAGGTCGCGAATTGCATGTATCAGGCAACAGTCCAAGCCGAGGTGTCCCGTGCACCCTTGAGCTAGTTGCCCAAATAAAATCGGCAGAGTGCCTTAAGCGCTCGCCTAGATAGTCCGGTGAAGCGGTTAAGACCTTGCTAGGTCAATAGCGTAGTCAGTTCGAGAAAAAGAAAAAGAAATTTATGAGCTGACTCCGTAATAATATAAACTTATTAGCGTAGAGCTTCAGGCATAAGTGTTTTACATTATGTAATGAAACCTTTAATAAGAAAGTTATAGGACCTACAATACCTTTAATGCAGATTCTTAAACATCAAATTTATTCATATTATACATACATCGACAAATACAGAGCGATACACGTGGATACGTTTTTATCTTCATACTAACTGCCCGCTACTAACTTTATGTAAAAAAACAGTGATTAATTAAGTCATCTCAATGTTAATACATTTACTTTTCTGGCGTACCATCATTAAAAGTACAATAACTTTTGATAGATCGAACCGATGTTAATGAAACAAAGACTAAATATTACCCAAATGCTTTATGATTTTCTTACGGAAGAGACAAGCAGACAGATACACAGACATTTATGAAAATTATTGAAATCTATTTTTAATACTTATTCTTAGATAACTGCAACAATATTTTTACAAAAATCCAGAAAGTAGAGACACGTTACATTTACATTCTTATTATATGTATAGATTTTTTGATAAGACAGTCCTACAATTGTTGATATTACTGTATAATTTTCTTATTCAAATTTATACATTTACAATTTATTTTGTATAGGTATAATTTATCAACATTTTTTTTAAATTTTCGACTTCTGGGTGAGCTCTGTAATATTTGTCTTGAAATATATGTATGTAGATACTGAAACTGTTGTTCGCGAATGTAATATATTTTAGTATTTATATTAACTGAGAACGTATTTGAAATAAATAAATATAGTCAACAATATAATTGTGGTAGAGCCAAGCTGAAGCTATTACTGTTTTCAGCATGAATGGGTCGGCTCGTCCGGGGAAGCACCACCCTCTCACAGAAAACCGACGTGAACTAACAGTGCTTGCATTGTTGCGTTTTGTTCGGTCAGTGAGAGAGCCGGAGACCCACCTACCCTCCCCTTCCTCCTTCCCTTCCTGCCCCTCCCCCACCCTCCTCCCAAACACAGGTTGGCAACGCACTTGCGACTCCCCTGGTGTTGCAAGTGTCTATGGACGGTGGTGATCACTTAACATCAGGTGATCCATCTGTTCGTTTGCCTCCTATGATATAAAAAAAAAAGTTGAAGTTGTGGATTCTTCGTTTTAAGCAACGTTAGGGGAGGAGGAGGATCGTGGATAGCTTTGACTCGATGATAAAAATAATAATAATATAATATTAAGCCTTTATTTAGTTAATTTCCATGACACTTGAAAAGTTAAAAAAAAATGAATATGAATTTTTACATAAGTAGGTATTTCGCATCTATATTATTATATATGTCTTTCGGGTATAGGCCTCCTCCATTTGCCTCCATTTATCCCTGTTGTTAGCATATCCCATCCATTCTCTTCCTGTCAATTGGATTATGTCGTCTATCCATCGAGCTTTTGGTCTGCCCCTTTGCTGTTTGCCTTTTGGGCCTGACCTTTTTTTTTTCGAACTGACTACGCTATTGGCCTTAATTCTTTGGCCTTTACAGCTTCATCGGACTACTTTGGGCCTGGCCATTTTGTTGCTCGTTTTGCCCATCTTTCATCGGAGGAACGGGCGATGTGTCCTGCCCATTTCCATTTCAAACTTTTCTTGTCTTATAATATGAAAACAAAACTCGCAACGAGCGACATATTATTTCACGAAGTCCTGTTGTTAGAATGGCGCGCTTTGTACCTAATTTTTGTTTTGGTCTGTTATTTGTACTCAATTATAAGCAAAACGATGCTTATAATATCATTACCTATACTCACTATGATTAGTAAGTTATTAATTACCATCGTGACAAGTTATGCTTTATCATATCACGAAGATACTGTAAAAACTTTATCATGTTATTAGGATTTATAGCTCTAGTTGGAGGTGGTGGTTATCTTTATACCAAGATAAAGTACAGTAGTTTTGAAGTGTGTATTGTCTAATAACATTTATTGAAACGCACATGAAATTGAATAATACTGATAACAATTTCTAGTTGCCTGAACACACTATAATGAATTACGTTACGAAATTCTTGAATTATATCTCAGTGTATAATTGTATATATACGCCTGCGTTGAATACTACAATACATTAATATGATCGAATTTTAAATAATATAATTTCGCTCAAACAGCTAAAAAGTCTTTTTTTTATATCATAGTAGGCAAACGAACAGGTAGGTCACCTGACGTTAAGTGATTACCATCGTCCATGGATACTTGCAACACTAGTCGCAAGTGCGTTGCCAGCGTGTGTTGGGGATGGGGGGGGGAGAGGAAGGTACTGAGGAAGGGGAAGGGGAAGGTGGAGTCTCCGGCGCTCTCACTGACCAAACGAAACGCACGCACGCAAGCACTGTTATTTCACGTTGGTTTTCTGTGAGAGGGTGGTACTACCCCGGACGAGCCGAACCATTCATGCTGAAACCAGTAATAGCTACAGCGTGGCTCGTAGGTGGTAGACCTACGAGTCCTGAGTAATTCATCAACACATAGTTGAAAATTTTAAACGCACTTTTTTCTCAGTTTTATCGTTCGTATGATTAAAATACGCTTTTTAATGTACTTAAATCTATCTATCTATATTAATTATTATTATCTATCTAATACCTTTAAACGAGCAATTCTTGTATATTTTTATATTTGTATATATTCAAGATCTCGGAAACGGCGTCATCTATTTACGTGAAACTTAGTATGTAGGTAGTTTCGGGGACGATAAATCGATCTAGCTAGATTTTATTCATAGAAAACTTTTTTAACTGAGATTTCAGACATTGAAAATGTATAGCTAGAATATGAAGGTAAAGTTCGCCGTCGCTCTCAAAAACAAAAATAGCTCAGGTGGAAATTGGTTGCTTCGAAAATCCACGTAACCTCAGTTCGAATCTGAATGTATATCGTTTTTTTTTGTAAAAAATGATAATTTAATGCTAACCTAACAATTTTTTTTTATTATTGAAGGATGACATAGTGACTGCACTACGCCTGATGTTAAGCATAGTACAATCCAAAAACATCGGCAACCATCGAGAGACAAATTATCCATCGCCGGTCGCCGCTGTCATGCCGGCCATAATGACGAAAGTCACCTGATACTGGACATGCACAGGCTGATCCCGAAACGCGACGCGCAGAAGCGAGTCACTATGACGGTCTTTTTCGCCAAATACATGGGGGTTGCGACCCAGTCGGGCTGTAAAACCCTACCACCCCGCTCTCGCCATTGCCTCGTTCGTTATTCAGCAGGGTGCACCACGTGCAGGTGAGATTGGCTTGGGTGTCTCAAGTCTTAAGATGTTACGCGACACCCCTTACACCCCAAGATTTATGAAATCAATATTTTATTATTATAATTGTAAGAGAGATATTTTTTTATGTAAAAAAATGCTTAATTTAATAGTGTATTTTAATTTAAAAATGTTTTTTAAAGATCCGAGCTAGGTTTGGTCGTCCAGGTACTATTTATAAATGCTTGCAACAAATCTATACCTATTGGGCATCAATCAGCACTTCTGTGTTTTGAATAAGTTTTGCAGCAGGTTTTGAAAGGAACATCCAAAGAATTCTAGTCCTATAAACTAAAACCAATGTGTACTATAGCTGTTAAATATATAATTAGGATAATATTCTCTGAGTAATTATATAAATTTTCAAATTAAAATATTAAAGTGAAACAGGAAATCGTGGTCCATTGTTAAATAGAAAAAGAGTGATGAGAATTCTATGATGGTGCTATTGTTTTCGAAGTGCATGAAACTGTAACTAATTATAGTTATAAAATATATACATAAATATATATGATCATAGATTTTTTTTTAAATTATAGTCCTCGTCTACTATTTTGATCGCTCCAAATATAGCTTCACATTCGGGTTTTTGGATGAAACGGTTAAGAGTTTAATACAAAACAGAGCTATAATTATTATCTCTATATAGAAACTTCTTCTGTACGTGTGTATGTTTTTAAACTATTCCTAAACGGCTGGACCGACTCTAATGAAATCTTATGTACGTCCAGTGGATCCGAGAATTTAGATTCACAATTAGACCCGGTAGGTGGTACTGCGGTCGGATAATAGTTTTTTTTACTATCAGGATGAGACAACGTCCGCAGGGCTCGCTAGTAGGAATATAAAATTAGCATTTATATGTCTAGATGACTTTAGTTGCTTAAATGCCATATAATAAGTTTTATCATTATATGGTATATTACAATGTCCACTACCGTGTCTGTCTGTCTGTTCGCGGTAAACTCAAAAACTACTCAACTGATTTTCACGCGATTTTCTCCGGTAGATAAAGTTATTCATGGGAAAGGTTTTGGTATATGATTCGTCCAGGATATTTCTAATATTTATGTAATGTTGTATTCTTCGCACCTATATTCAGAGAGGTTAAAAGGATTGGCGAAGACTGTAAGTAACTAATTCAATATATACTTACAACTTTCAGATGAAGTTATTCATGTGCTAAACATATCTCGCCCATCCTTTATGATATGTTCTGAAAGTGCACTGAAAAATAACTTAACTGTTTTAAAATCAATACCTTCGTTGAAGAAAATCGTACAATTGAATGGGAATCCAGTGGAAAGTAGTATAATATCATACAAGAATATTATAGTAAAGACGGACATAGGATCCTATGAGCCAGCTGACGTGCAAGGAGCGACGGACACTCTGTTAATATTGTACTCGTCTGGAACTACAGGACTACCTAAAGGAGTTATGCTGACACATGTAAATGTTTTATATGCTGGAATGAGTTTCAAGTAACTATCGTTTGTTAATTTTCATTATAAATGATTTAAGGTACGAACCGTATTAATTCGTAATTGAGTCCCTTAGCGTCAGCAGTTATCGAAGTGAATCTTCTTTTAGGACGGCGTCAATTGGATTTTATAACGGAAAAATTATAGGTACAAATATGTGTGTACATTGGTTTTAGACTGTGAGAGATCGAGATAGTATATTTAATGTACTCAAATATATTCAAAGAGTGGATCTCTCTGGAGAGAGATCTAAATGTTGAAATCTACAGCACATTATTTTCTACTAGCTTCTGCCCACAACTTCGTCTGTGTGGAACGGTTACTTAGGAATAAGGCTAACACGCAACGGAAGCTCTCAAGAGGAAGAAAACCCCGATTTTGAAATATTTTTCTTTGGTCCTCCGCTCTCATTGATATTAGCGTGATGATATATAACATATAACCTTCCTTGATAAATAAGCTATATAGCACTGACAGAATTTTTCAAATCGGACCACAAGTTCCTGAGTAATCCCTACAACATAACAAACTCTACCTCTTTATAATATTAGTATAGATAGTATCGTAGTGACAATTACGTTTTTTTTTAATTATTTTGTGTTATCTATTATTAACTAATAATGTATCAAATGAGGTTTACCATCAACAACATATTTGAAACTTTAACCCACCGTATAACTAACTTGGAGCTCACTTGTTCCTTATGAGGAAATAATGAAATAATGGCTTAAAGATGGTATTATTATGATATAATATGACCATATTGTCAATAAGTAAAACGTTTATGGTCCAATATCTTATTATAAAGACGCCTTTTACCTTCAAAATTACTATTAATAATTGTATGTTGAATTGTGAACAATGAATGAGCTGACTCTTGAAATCGTGCATAAATAAAAAAATATATAAAACTTTATATCTGTCTAAACACTTTTTAATATTCGACACTTTACATAGTGCTCATTGAACTCGATACAATATTCTTATATGTTAGTGAGATATGTAGACGAAAGCGCGGTAAATAAGACAAAATGGCGGCCAAAATGACAAAAAAGACAATATAATTGAAAATATATGCATAGATACAGATATATGAATTTAAATTATATTTATTCTTGGAGTCACAACAGAATTCAACGCACGTCTTACGCGCATGTTTACAGTAAACAACATATTTTTGCTAAATTTCATGCGGATGAAGTCGCGTGTTACAGCTAGTCTAAAATAGAATAAATCGAAATCCCGTAAAAATCGGTCGAACCGTTTTGGAGATAGCAATGAGGGTGAAGCCAAAGTTAACAGCTACTCTAAATTAAAATAAACTAAATCAATTGCTATGATGTCCGTTATCTGTTGGTGAAAGTGCCATGAAAATCGGTTCAACCGTTTTGAAGATAGCATTGCGGACAAAGCCGCGGTTAACAGCTAGTCTAATTTAAAGTAGCCCAAGTCACCCGCTGTGATTTCAGCTACCGGCCAGTAAATTTTCCTTCAAAGTTGGTCCAGCCGTTTCGGAGATAATCCGGAATAAACAGACCGACAAAAAAAATTAAATTGAATTTTGTCAGCAGTAGCGAGTGTACTTTCTTATACAATTAATAAAAATTTGTTATTTGGTATTACATACAGACACTTAATTGTTATTATGTGTTCCGTCTGACGTCTGAAGTCCATTATGAGAGTACATCGCTTTACTTCCTTACTTCCGGTCGTTAGACACTTCCCGTCACGTGACACACCTCACTACCGCCACCTTGTGCCAACTCTGTGAACTAACTAAGGTACCCAAAGACAAGCCGCCATCTTAAGTTCTCATTGTTGCGTCGTTTTTCCAAACGTTAAGTCGTTAGATTTTTTATATTTGTATAAAGAAGTTAAAAATCTTGGAATTATAAGTATAACGTTTATTTATTACAAGATTTCAGTTATAAGAAGTGAAAGTGTTTAGTTTCCGTCGCGTGCAAGTAATTACGTGAAAGTTATTTTCTTACAACAAAATGGATGGCATTCGTGCATCAGAAGAAAATAAACTTAATTCGGGAAGTTCTTCGTCAAGTGGGGGCAATTCATCCTCTGACGAGGGACCGCCGAGTAAACGATCTCGTAATAGCCACACCATGCAGGAATTAGATCGCAGGTTTGAACACCTTTCTCAACAACTGGTGAGTCATCTTAATAGTATTTTATATGCCAAATGCATGGTATCAGAGCCAACTATGCCGGATTTGATGGCTAGATCTAAAGGTTCAGTGGAATGTGGTGAAACCTCCACAAGGGTTTTGCAGGACGCCTTTGTCCTGTCTGCTCAAAAAGTTAGTGACATTACACAATTGGAAGTATTAGCAAAAGAACCATATCTTGCAAAAGCCAAACCTGAACGTGTGGAACAGATATCGTCTGTGCAGAGATTTGATTCGATAGAATGGAATGCTGTGCGCTATAATGACGTGCAGAAAAAATATGTGGCGTTTCCCGCTTTTACGCAGCTTAGAGTAAATGAAGAGTTAAGGCGTTTCGAGGATCCGTATGATACTTCTAAATGGTCCCAAATGGAACGTAGTTTCGCAGCACTGTCCAACGCGGTTCTTGCTCAGAATGAGTTTGTTAATGAAGCTTTACAAACGGTTATTGATTGGTCTTCCAAACCAGATGCACAGCTGAGCCCCTCGGCATTATATAATAAATTTAAAGAAGTGTTTGGAAATGAATCCAATTATAAGAGTGTTTCCCATGACATACTTCAAATGATTTGTGGTAAGCGTGCTGAAATAATAGAATTACGGCGTAGACAGGTTTTAAGGCGTCTGAAAGAGAAATATATTTGTGAAGATATAGAAAAAATACCCCCATCATCAGAATTTATATTTAGCCCATTGGCTTTAACTCAGTACGTGCAGAAAATTGGGGGTATAGATAAATTAGAACAGCGCAGGTTTCCAACAGATGCTAAGCAAGTACATTCGAAATCTTCAATGGTTCAGTCTATCCAAGAGAAGCCCTTTCAATCGGGACATAGAAAGGATAAAGAATACAGATATGGAAAGGAAAAATTTAGAAAATATGATAAAAAGAAAAGGCGAGGGGGGCAAAAAGGAAATGGTTTTAAAGGTGCACAACCAAGGAAATGACATGAGAACTTTTTCGGGGGGCTGTCTCAGACTTTTTCAGGGCAAATGTATACATTTCAAAGCCCCCAGAACAATTTTAAAGTTAATTTCAGGTATCCGTATTCCATTCAACCAATCCCCACCGCTGGTTCTTCCATCACAAGAAGTTCTAATCGAGTTCCAGACACCATCTTCTCTAGTAATGACCCAAGAGATTCAATTAATGTTACGAACTCAAGTGTTAGAACCGGCTCCATGGACACCATCATTTATATCCCCTCTGTTTATAATAACCAAGAGCAATGGAAACAACAGGGTTATATTCAATTTAAAAAATTTAAACCATTACATGGAACCGAAGCATTTCAATCTTATCCATCACGGTCAGATACCAAAGTTTCTACAACCAGGAGACTGGATGGTCAAAATCGATTTGAGTCAGGCTTATTATCATTTACCAATAAAGTCAGAGCATCGACGTTATCTGCGTATAAGTTACGAAGGTCAGTTACTGCAAATGACCTGTCTACCGTTTGGGTTGGCTGCAGCACCCAGAATATTCACATCCATAACAAATTGGATTGCTCAGGAATTGCGAAAAAAGGGTCTTCGTTTGGTAGTGTATCTAGACGACTACTTGATTGTTCACCGTTGCCAGAGAAAGCTCAGTATTCATACCCAAATGGCTATACAGTTTTTATCCAGCCTAGGATGGTGCATCAACTTGGAGAAATCAATAATTACACCGACCAGGTCAATAGAGTACCTTGGAATACAGTGGGACCACTCAACACAACACCAAGTCCCTGCCCTTGGACAAAGTGGAAAAACTCCGTCGGAGCCTGTTAGTTCGCTTAGCAGCTGGCAGTTGGACCCTCAAGCAGGCTCAAAGTCTCTTAGGGTATCTCAACTTTGCATCCTTCATCACCCACCGGGGAAGGTTGCATTGCCGTATCCTTCAGTACCACAGCAAACTCCTTCGCCAACATCCTCGCAAAGCCAGACTCTATCCGAAAGAGGTACGTGGCGATCTGGAGTGGTGGTTAAGGAATATTGTTCAGAAAACTCCCATCCATCACAAGAGGAACGTTACAAATTATGTCATTACCGATGCCTCAGACATACAGTGGGGAGCTCTTGTGAACAACAAGAAAGTGATAGGTATGTGGAGTCAGAGTCAAAAGAAAATGTACTGCAATTTGAAAGAGATGTATGCAGTGATAGCTGCTATTGCGTCAAAAGCGTCTGTACTCCAAAACTCAACAGTTCTTTTACAGAGCAACAGCAGGACGGTAGTCTCCTATATAAGGAACGAAGGGGGTACGAGGTCTCAACCTCTGCTAACCTTGACAAAACAGCTCTTAAATTTGACGGACAGCCTGAATGTAGTACTTCTACCACATTACCTTCCGGGAGTGTACAATACCGATGCCGATCAACTCTCGCGCAATCGCGCCGGCTCGGAATGGCACATACTAAACAAGGGGACATGGCGAATTTTCAACCTATGGGGACTGCCAGAAGTAGATTTGTTCGCGTCTCGAAACGCTCATGTAGTTCCAAACTATGTTACACTCGACTTGTCAGACTCGAACGCCTGTTATCACGATGCGTTCAGCGAATGTTGGCATTACGATCTAGCTTGGATCTTTCCACCACCAGGGTTGCTTCCACAGGTCCTGAAGCACCTCAATACGGCGACAGGCAGGTTCATAATAATAGCACCCAGGTGGAAGAAGCCTTTTTGGCGTCCGGATCTAGAGAGTCGGGCAATAGCACAACCTGTCGAATTAAGAGATTTGAAAACAATTCTGGTAGATACATTGACGGGTCGTCCTCCAGCTCACATCAACACTCTGCAGTTAGAGGCCTGGCTCATCTCGGGTGGGATGTTTTAACGGCACGTTGGTCTCCTGAAGAGAAAGAACTTCTCTCTTCTTGTTGGAGGGTGTCAACGCATAAGACATAAGTTCCCATTTGGAATAAGTGGTCACAGTGGTGTAAGTTGAACAATGTAGATTTTTGTCATCCATTGCCGGCAGATGTAGCTAGATACTTAGCTAAGCTATTTTTAACAGACAAATTAGCTTATCGTACCATTCTTTTTCATAAATCAGCAATAGCTTCCATTTGTGAAACAATTCATTCAGATGTTAAAATATCATCAAATCACTTAGTAAAGCATATTTTAAAAGCTGTGTCATTGGCTAGACCATTACCTCCTAAAGCTCCAGTTTGGGATGCAAGAATACTTATAAGGTATTTAAAAAATTTAGAGCCAGATATAACTAATTTGTATGATGTTTCTAGGTGTACAGCTACTATGCTTTTGCTGTCATCTGGCCGTAGAGTTCATGATCTTACACTTTTATGTATTGATTCAAAGCATTTTGTAGATACTAATGATTGTATAATTTTGCATCCGATCTTTGGTTCGAAGACAGATTCAAGCAATTTCCAACAGTCAAGTTGGATTCTTAGGGCTTCAGATGATCAGAAAATTAGTCCTTTGTTTTGGCTCAGGTCTTTAATTAAAGTATCTAAACGTTATAGAGGTTCCATGACTAGTTTATTTATTACTACACGGAAACCATACAGGCCAGCAACTCCAACGATTATTGGTGGATGGGTTAAGAAACTTTTATCAGAAGCTGGAATTGAGGCTTCACCAGACACTTTTAGGTCTGCAGTGTCTTCATTAAATTGGGTTGAGAATTATTCAGTTAATGATATTTTGTCTAGAGCCAACTGGCGTCATGAAAATACATTTAAAAAATTTTATCATAAAGAATTGATCAATTATAATAATAAGGATGATTTATCTGCAGAGAAATCCCTTTCTCAATATTTTTCAGTTACAGATTGAAACAAATCTGCATGAATTAATTTTACTTTATTAATCTTTAATGGCAATCTAACCTGATAGATATATAATATATATTTAGTTAAAATAATAATCACATTGTTGCGTTTTCTCTACAAGCCACCAGGAGATAACAAACAGATCTCTCATAATGGACTTCAGACGTCAAACGGAACACATAATATAAAAATTTTACCTGAAAATAAAATTTGTATTATGTTTCCTAGACGTCTGAAGTCCAGATGATGTCTTCCTGGTGCTACTTACCATGATATACATCATGATGTTTTATGAGAGGAACAATGAGAACTTAAGATGGCGGCTTGTCTTTGGGTATCTTAGTTAGTTCACAGAGTTGGCACAAGGTGGCGGTAGTGAGGTGTGTCACGTGACGGGAAGTGTCTAACGATCGGAAGTAAGGAAGTAAAGCGATGTACTCTCATAATGGACTTCAGACGTCTAGGAAACATAATACAAATTTTATTTTCAGGTAAAATTTTTATATTATTTGTATAAAAGATATTACAAAATAATACCGAAAAGTAATGTTTACCACCTCGATAGTGTATTCATCTCATCCTCTTAAATAAGTCAGAATATCTCTACCGCTTGTAAACTATACACAAGTTTTGTTTTAATTCATATTTGTACATGAATTCCCGAAAATTCTTTGGTACACGTCAGAGTTCGAAGCAACGGTATTTGAATCGATATTCCGTCGTTCAAACCGTTCGATCACAATGACTCTCTAATGTTTTTTTTTTTTGCAATAAAATGTTTGGTTGTGAAAATGACATTCGTAAAACCATTGTGTCTCCAGAATAATGCAATATAGTTATTACACTTTAATTTTTCAGTTCTGACCAGTTACAGGAAGACAAATATAAGATTATGTTATCGATAGTCCCATGGTACCACGCTTATGGTTTGATATCCACGATTAATTACATACTGATAAAAAGGACTCTAGTTTATTTCACAGGTTTTAACCCCCAAAAATATTTGGGAGCGATTCAAGAACATAAGGTAATTTTTTCATAAAATTATATTATACACCTAATTATTTAGTACTAGCTTTTGTTCACTGTTTCGCTCGTGTTAACGTAGATTTGAGCTGATATTTAATTAAAAGTACTCAATATACTGTTTTGGATCATTGACAACATATGCACCGTTGCAAATGATGATCGGTTGGCTAATTAAGGTGTCAAAGCGTAACAAACAAACACATTCATATTTATATTGTTAGTTAGGACTATGACTCTTTGCTATCCGATCTTCCAGATTATTACGACCATTTTCGAGTAACAATACTACAAGTAGTCCGGTGACGCTGCTAAGACTTTGCTAGGTCAACAGCGTAGTCAGTTAAAAAAAACAATATCACAAGTGTCTTGACATAATTTCAATGTTCTAACAAGATGGTGGCCCCCGTTGTTAAAACTTCCCAGGGAGTTTTTGTGCCACATCTGAATTCATGCAACTTGGTATTAATAACCAAATTATATTACGTAAAATGCCACTAATTAAAAATATTAGAGATGTGCCGACGAGTCGGTAAAGCACTATCCCACTACTATCGTAGTCGACGATTAGTCGGCAAAAAATCCGACTATTCGGCTTCTTACTTTTTAAGTATTTCTCAATATAAAGTATGTAGAGGGAATTACATAAAATAAAAACCTTGACTATTTATTAATATTTTTATTTTATTATTAGTCTTACACATTATTAAATGTAAAGCAAAGCAACTTTTCCTTTGATAATCAGTTTCTAAAACTACTTTCTTGTAAAGAAAGTACGTCTATGATATTTATGAGATAAAAATAGTATTTTTGTAACATAGAAATAACATAATATATTTTTATCTTGAATAAACATTTATAATGATTTATTTTTATTTGAATAAAAGAACAAGATTGTTTTTCAACAAAATAAGTCATATTGAAATAAGTTTGCATTATGCACAGTAAAGAATTATGTCGAAAAATCCTATACATTAACCGCTTCATAAAGCAAAAGAAAGATAGTATCGTAAAAAAATCCATACACGAGACTTTCTTTTTGAGGTGTTTAAATTTTTATTGAGTTATTTGATTCATTTTAATGAACAGTAT
This sequence comes from Antheraea mylitta, assembly GCA_014332785.1. Lineage (NCBI taxonomy): Eukaryota > Metazoa > Arthropoda > Insecta > Lepidoptera > Saturniidae > Antheraea > Antheraea mylitta. The sequence continues at coordinate 251,560 of JACEII010000049.1, read as the reverse complement.
CAGAATTATCTTTACACAACAATTTTTTTCACACAAAATCACTGCTCTGACCCGAACAAAAGCAAAACTAAAAAAAAAAACAAAGCGAAGTAAATAACATGTACCAAGAGGTTACGACTTATGTGCGAAACAGCTGTAAACGAAATGTCACGGATACCTCCAAAAAGTGATCAGCTCGGCCGACTAATCAGCCTTTTTACTATCGATTAATCGGCTATTCGGCCAAAACCATAATCGGGGCATATCTACAAAATATAGATTCAAATAACACAAGATTATGTATAAAATATAAAAGCCACTACATGCCAGACTAAGATTCCGGTAAAAATGACTACGATTATTTATGGTGATATAGTTGTATATCGAACCTAGATTACCTGCCTGTCTGAAGACCATGTGTTAAGCTAAATATAAATTTAGTTATTGTTTCGAACATACATACGAAGGAGGGAATAAAAAAAAAACAATGAATTTTCTTTTAGGTTAATTCGCTAGTTGCTGTTCCACCTATAGTTGTATTCTTAGCGAAGGCTCCTATTGTAACGAAATATGATTTATCGTCAGTCAATATTGTATGGTGTGGTGCTGCTCCACTCAGTGCAGAAATAATCAATGAGGCTTTGAAACGGTAAAATAATTATCACATTAATAATTACTAATTATTGAAATGAAAAGTTCTTTGATTCCACTGTGATTTGAAACTTGATGAAACAAAAAACGACATTGAAAAGAAACAAACTATAGGATGTAACGTGTGAGAAAATAAGATAGAATACATTGTCATTTATATGAATATTGTATTATTTATAAGGTTTTACTTCTACCGCATGTGAACTACTCACATATTTCTTCTTAATATAATATAATACTTATCTTTAAATTAAATATTTTGTGTTAATAAGTTTAGCAATATTTATTTGCACACGTTTGTATCGAAATAATTATTATACTATTCTTTAAATATATGTAATAATTTTATTATCAAAATCTTACTTAATTAAACTAAGTAACAATTTATATAGCACCAATAATAATAAACAAACAACCAGTCTCCGAAAATTTCAAATGTACACCTTGATCGGTAATAACGGTGTTATTATAAAAAAGTGAAAAACGTATTAAATAAGGTTTCGTATTAAATTAAATGCACTAAATGTATTAAAATTCGTATTAAATGCACCGCGCTTGTTCGACGTTTATATAAGGTACTCTGTGGTCCGAGGCAAGTTCACGTTATCCTTTTTTCTCAAGTCTAACCTAACTTAACCAAAACGAGACAAAATACCATAATGGCGATTATTCAGCAAGCGCGGTGCATTTAAAACGTAACATTTTTAAAGCAAGTTTTCAAAACGTATTTGACTTTTTTGTAATAACACCGTAAATGTTTTAGTAAATTATACTAGCGTGTCTACATATATTATTATAGCATGCCCAATTGTTCTGGAATCTTCCAAGGTTATGGAATGACGGAAACGTCATTAGCGGCCACTAGAGAATTCAGTGATGAAGATTCTGTACAAAAGCCGGGAAGCGGAGGTTATCCAGTACCAGGAGTGAAAATAAAGGTAAATTGGAAGAATAGTAAATTAAACAACAGAATTTTCATTAACAACATAGTTAATTGAATACTTAAAGATTCAAAATCAAAAATACTTTATTCAGTTTAGGCCCTAATAAGGCACTTATGAACGTCAAAAACTACCACCGGTTCGGAAACAACCCAGTTATTGAGAAGAACCGGCAAGAAACTCGATCTGGTTTATCTTTTTAATATATATAATATTTAGACTATATTACATACATGACAGACACTTTTAATGGAAAAGAAATTTAATGGATGCACAGAGATGAGTCAATTCCAGACATCACTATCGTTCACATACTGATCAACTCTATAATAGCCTTTTGAGACCAAAACCCGCTTGACATGGCGCTTAAATTCACAATCAGGCAAATCGGTAATATCCTTTGGAATTTTGTTATAGAACCGTACACTATTTCCCAAAAAACTATTACTCGTTTTACTAAGTCTAAAACATGGGATAACCAGTTTGTCACGGTTCCTAGTATTTAGACTATGCCGGCCTTTTATAAAATCCAGTTTATCAAGGTTCTTTCGGACATACATTAAATTATCAAGAATGTATTGGGAAGGCAGAGTTAAGATACCGAATTCCTTGAACTTAGTCTTTAAAGATTCACGAGGTCCCATATTGTAAATTGCTCTAACTGCTCGTTTTTGTAATAAAAATATGGTGTCTACCTCAGCTGCTGTTCCCCACAACAGAATGGCAAAAGACATTAAGCTATGGAAGTAGGCGAAGTAGACTAACCTAGCAGTGGCAATATCAGTTAGCTGGCGTATTTTACGTACTGCAAATGCAGCAGAACGTAATTTGCTTGCCAATTGTTTAATTTGAGGACCCCATTGTAGTTTTAAATCCAGTATAATACCCAAGAATACAGTATTATCAACTAACTCTACACAATTCCCCTCAATCCTGATGCTGCTATCCACTCGTGGAACATTAGGCAAAACAAATCTTATACATTTTGTTTTGCCTGTATGTAGCACTAAGTTATTTAATGCAAACCAATGAGAAATTTCATTTAGAGTATTATTTACATGTCTAACCTCTGAATCTGTCCTTTTCACTTTAAATATAATTGAAGTATCGTCTGCAAAAAGCAGCATGTCAGCACAGTTATTGACCATTAGCGGCAGATCATTTATGTATATTAAGAACAAGAACGGCTCCAGTATAGAGCCCTGAGGGACGCCAATTCGCACAAAGGATCCTGCAGAGGTTACCCCTTGTATGCTAACTTTCTGACACCGATCTTTTAAATAAGAGACTAGAAGGTCGAGAGAAGTTCCACAAATACCATAATGTTTTAATTTTAGAATAAGTGTACTATGGTCAACGCAATCAAAGGCCTTAGACAGATCGCAGAACACACCAACTGCATCATGCGAATCCTCCCAGGCACTCAATATATAGCTTATGAGCGTTGCCTCAGCGTCAGTAGTAGATTTCGATTTCGTAAAAGCAAACTGTCGACCATCCAGAAACTTATGCACATTGAAATAGTTCACTAATTGGTTGAGTATAATCTTTTCAAAAACTTTACTTAACGACGGAAGTACAGAAATAGGTCTATAATTCCCAAGACTATTTCTGCAGCCTGATTTAAACAAAGGAACTACTTTGCTTATTTTCATTAAATTGGGGAAAGTTCCTTTTGCTATACACTGGTTAAATATGTTAGCCAAATGTGGTGAAATAGTAACAATTAAAGACTGTACTACTGTTACCGATATACCCCACATGTCTTCGGTGTGTTTTAAATTTAATTGCTTGAAAGTTCTTATTATTTCACCTGCACTAATAGATAAGAATTTGAATTTAGAATCTATAGGTGCACTCATACTTTTTAAAAGAGCTGCGGCACCCTGGGCTGATGATGTTATATCCTTTGTTACTTGTATAGGTATATTAGTGAATTAGTCTTGGAAAACAGATACCACCTCTGTACTTTTTGAAATATGTACTCCGTCCACATTAAGGTTAAGTGAATTATCATTTATTTTATTTTTACCTAGTTCTTTATTTATGATATGCCAAACAGTCTTGGCCTTATTTCTTGATTCGTGAACTTTATTTCCTAAAAATTTTGCTTTGGCAGCAATGCAAGCACGTTTAAAAACTTTGGAATCATTTCTAACATAAGCATGAAAGGATTCACTATTTGTTAGTGATCTCCTATAATAAAGATCATATAATCGATCTCTACTTTTTTTAATGCCTTTTGTTGCCCATTGACTAAAACTATTTTTCCCCTTTACATTAATAACCTTTCTTGGGCAATGTTTATTGAATTCAGTATTCAGATTAAGATCCCAAACCTGCCAGAAACAACTTACTTTTAACTTTAGGGTAGTTTTTCATGTACATAGAACGCTTACGTAATAATAGCACGGTAAAATATCTCTTATATGTATATTAAAATAATAGGGTTGGAGTCTGGGGCCAAAGTATAAATACCAGGTGAGAAAAGTGACTAAAAATAAGAGTTACTATACTTAAATAACTGATTTTTATAAGTGTTTTGTATAATACCATTCTAAAGTAGGATCCAGTATCGCGGAACACTTTCCGAGGGCCACAACTTATTTTAAAAGAGACAGAAAAATGAGTGAAATTTACTTATTTTGAAATGTTTGATTTTAAAGTATGTTAATAAAATTACTATTATAAAACCATACTTTATCAGCGAGACAGATTGTATGGGCCAAACATCCCGCCAGACGTGAAAAATAGTCAGCAGTTAGTATGAACGCCAGAGCTTTATGTATGCGTTTTAGAGTAAAACATAGGATTCACCCCAGCTTCGCTCCGGCGTATTGCAGAAATCAATTTTAATGAAATATTATTAAAGGCAGTTTTGATCTACATAACATTTACAGCGTATGTAATGTATCTAAATGGATAAGGAATAATACTGTATTGTATAATTGTATTACTGTGGGTTATCCTTTAGAGATAAATACCATATCATCACCATACCATCGTACATTAATTTGATATATTTCGATTAGCCAGCGTTTGCGATTTACGCCTACAAAAATATGTTTGTTATGACATCGTGTTACAAATCTTCGAATTTTTGGCGTTTTTTGTACTATAATATGTATGTATTATACGCATAAACTTTCCTCTTGAATCATTCTATCTATTGTTGAAAACTGTATTAAAATTTGTTGAATAATTTTAGTGCCCTCGCGCACTGTGTTTTTCACCGCATAATCTTTATTCGCAAATTTTGTAACATAGGGTGTTCTATGGAAGTGCGCGAACTACGGGTAGAATTCCGCATCGGAACTAATTCCGAAGGTGAGGGATAAAAAACCGCAAATAATCGCAGTAGCGCTCGAACTATAGTGAAGGAATGTCTGAAAAGATTAATGAAAATGAAAAGAATATAGTTGGAAGTTGTACGCATCATAAATATAAATGAGCATTAGATATTGCTCTGTCTATAAATATTTTTTTCGCTTGTCTCTCAATCCGTTCAGTCTCATGAACTTGGGCTATAGTCACACTACTAGTTTTTATACAAGTCGCAACAATAATAATGACTGTACACGACTAACTGATAAAAATCCATGCCACAAAAACGCATCTATTTATTAAAAAACTTTACAGGTGGTGGACATAATATCTCGTGAAAAACTTGGACCCAATCAAGAGGGTGAAATATGCATTAAAGGACCAATAGTTATGAAAGGATATGTTGGCAATGAGAAAGCGTCCCGAGAAATGTTCGATGAGGAAGGCTATCTTAAGACCGGAGATATCGGATATTACGACTCTGATGGTTCCTTTTTTATAGTTGATAGATTGAAAGAGTTGATTAAGTATAAAGGGAATCAGGTATGATATATTAAAGAAATAATGTGTAAAATTTAATTACTGTAGGGTTTATGGTTCTTTGTAAATATAGGTAGCGCCTGCTTCGGTTGAACGAGTAGTCTTACAGCACAGTGGAGTTGCAGAGTGTGGTGTTGTTGGTGCGCCAGATGAATTTGTAGGTGAGCTACCTACTGCCTTCGTCGTGCTTAAACCCGGTGTTAACGTAACTGAAGAAGAGTTATTACGATTCACTAATGAACGTGTAAGTATTAATATTTCGTGCGATTCACCGCTTGCATTTTTCCCATCTAAAAAAGGAAGAAAATTCGAAAGTTTCTTTTTTTATTGGAAAGAGTATAATCTCAAATTTTTTAGTAGTGGTAGTTAATGTAACTGAACAAGAGTTGTTACGCTTCACTAATAAACTCATCTCGATTTACCGTTTGCATTTTTCTCCTTCCAAAAAGGAGGAAAATTGGAATATTATTTTTTTATTGGAAAAAGTATATTCTAAATTTTTCTAATAGTTGTAGAGCCACGCTGTAGCTATTACAGCATAAATGGGTCGTCTCGCCCGGGGTAGTACCACCCTCACACAGAAAAACCGACGTGAAGTAACAGTGCTTGCATTGTTGCGTTTCGTTCGGTCATTGAGAGCGCCAGATACCCATATTCCCTCTCTACTTTCCCCTCCCCTTTTCTCCCCTACCTTCCCCTCCAAACACAGGCTGGTAACGCGCTTGTGACTCCTTTGGTGTTGCTGGTGTCTATGGCCGGTGGTAATCACTTAACATCAGGCGACCCGCGTGTTCGTTTGCCACCTTATTCTTCTTACCCTTATCCCACGTATTACATAAAAAAAAACAATAGAGTCGTATTGTTAGTTCATTAGCACTGGACTTTGAATTTTGGGAATACTAGGGAACCCTTTGAAATAGAATAAGAAGTGTATAGCGAGTGTTATTGGCAACTATAGTCCAAGACGCTTTTTGACCCATTTTTATAGAATAGATTTTTTGGTGTCGATTTTGTTTTGTGTTATTTTTTTTTATAAAACCTTTGAGGCGAGTTGAAACGGTGATTCACTAGATCCATCATAGTCAAGAGTGTCTACATTTTCCATATTAAGTAATTATGAACTGTATATTTGAATATGAGTTACATTAAACATTCGTTAATACACTCATCAAAAAAGTCTAAGCAACATGTACTAATTTAAATTTTAGGATGGTTCTTCACATTATAATGTTGTATTTTATTTTTAAAATAATATCTTTAGGGTTCTATGATGTAAAAATAACAGCTGTTGTCTTTATAAGTTCTTTTAATAACAGAAATTAACAATATTAGAATATACGAGTACTGTAGAAACTAAGATACATAAGAAACCAAACCTTTTTATTTACAAAATGAAATTTCTAAAGAAAATGTATTGTATGGTCTCCTCTGCTATTCAGAACTTGTCGGCAACGATTGTTCATTGAATTAATGAGACTGTTTATGTCATCTTGCGGTATTCGCTCCCAATGGAATTGTAGCAAATCCATCAGCTGTTGGGTTGTTGTCGCTCCGTCCAAGTCCTTCAAAACACGTCTCTGGAGCATGTCCCATGTGTGCTCGATGGGGTTGAGATCTGGCGATTGTGCAGGCCAGGGTAATACCCAGATGTTCTCCGTTGCAAAGTATTCACTGGTTTGCCGAGCTGTATATGAATGCGCATTGTCATGCATTAACCTAAAATCGGAGCCAAAGGTTTGTGCAAATGGGTAGACATAAGGTATGAGAATATCCTCAATGTAATTTTCAGCATACATGTTTCCATTTACAAAAACGAGCTCAGTTCGCCTGTTCTTCATAATACCCGCCTATAACATAACTGTTGAGCCGCTGTATGGATGAACTTCCTGAACGCACCTGAGCCTTTCAGTATTTCCGGGCCGACGATACACTCGCACTCTTCTTGTATCAGGCTTAAACCCGAATCGCGACTCTTCGGAAAACATAATTTTATCCCATTATTCCTGATTCCATGTTATGCGTTCTCTACACCATTCATATCGACGAGCGCGATTCCCGTGACGTATCGGTGGGCACCTGATTGGGCGTCGAGCTCGTAGGCCGTACTCATGCAGTCGATTTCGCACAGTTTGAGGACTTACATCAACACCACTTGAAATTTGTAGCCTCAAACTTATCCCTCGAGCGGTTAACAACGGCTGGCGTCTTGCAGTCAGTTGTATGTACCGGTCTTGCCAAGTGGTTGTACTACTTTTACGGCCTGGATGCTGTTCAGCGGGTTCTCCTGTATTATTGTAGCGCCAAAGACGACAAATAACACTTCTATGAATGCCAAAATGTCGAGATACCTGAGATTGATTACTTCCCGCTTGCAACATCCCTACAGCTCTTTGCATTTCATCTGCCATCAAATGACGTCGCTTTATGACGTAAAGAATATCTAATAATTGATTTTTTTTTTCAAAATAACACGGCAAAGTGACTGCTCTGTGCCTGATGGTAAGCACCGTGCAATCCAAAAACAACGGTGACTGCCGAGAGATACGCCATCCTTCGTCGGTCGTCGCTGTCATGCCGGCCTGCGTAAATGCCTCTTCAAACTACGCTTGAAGGACCCCATATCATAGGTAGGAGGGAACACACTAGCCGGGAGATTGTTCCACAGCTTCACGGTACGGCAAAGATAGGATGTTGCGAACTTTTTAGTTCGTGCCCATATAGGGTTTACCGTAAAACTATGGCTCCGTAGACCAGCGCGCGTGGTTCGGTTGTGAAAAGGAGAAGAAGGGATTAAATTGAACAACTCTGCAGAACACTCGCCATGATACAGACGGTAGAACACGCTCAGTGAGGCAATATCCCTGCGCAGTTGAGGCGGCTCTATAAACTCTGTAATGTCTGCATCATTAACAATGCGGACAGCCCGTCTCTGCAACCTGTCCAAGGCATCCAGTAGGTACTTGGCGGTGCGAACAGTATTCCACGCATTTTCGTAGGTGGTAGAGCCCCGCTGAAGTTATTTTTGGTTTCAGCATGAATGGGTCGGCTCCTCCGGGGTAGTACCACCCCTCTCACAGATAACCGACGTGAAATAACAGTGCTTGCATTGTTGTGTTTCGTTCGGTCAGTGAGAGAGCCGGAGGCCCACGTCCCTTCCTCTTTCCCTTTCCTTCCCCTCCCCCTTCTCCCATATACAGGCTGGCAACGCACTTGCGACGTCCCTGATGTCGTTAGTGTCTATGGACGGTGGTGATCACTTAACATCACGTGACCCACCAGTCCGTTTGCCTCCTTTGATATAAAAAAAAAAGACCGAACTTGTGCCTTGAAAAGAAGATATAACTGATCAGGCGTGAAAAATTCAATTTTGTCGCTAACTTTATTTAAATGGTTGGTAAAATTATAAAATCAAGACTAAGCGTAGCAATTAAAACACACTTAAATTCTAACAAATTCGCAGTCATTTGAATTTAATGAAAAACCAAAACATAATCAAATTTTTTTTTACAACCTGCCAGTATGTCATCAATAACAAAAAAGTTTACTTACCTACGCACTTTGTTTGAGTAAATACTTAGACATTAATTAATATAAATGGTAAAATTTGTAATATCACGCATGTTGCTTAGACTTTTTTGATGTGTGTATTATATGGATATATAAAACTTATTTAGTTTCCAGAATTAATGTTAGTAAAAATAAACAGTCATCTTCTTCTTGAAAAAATCTTTTATAATTTATTATTTATTACGTCTTATTTATTTCCTGTCGTAAACTATCTATTTCTGCATATTACTTGTACGTAATAATTTCGATGCTTCATATCTGCCAGGCGTCCTGCACCGTCTCTCAATTTTTTTTGGAGTAAATGATTTTTTAAATTATTATAATGAATAATTTTGATTTTAATTAGATATATATACGACGGTCAAGGGTCAAATTAAATTTATTAGTCTCTTATTCTAATTATATAGTTTTCTATATCTATATTAATATTATAAAGAGGTAAAATTGTAGGGGGTAATCTCAGGAACTACTGGTCCGATTTGAAAAATTCTTTCAATGTTATATAGCTCATTTATCGAGGATGGTTATAGGCTATATATCATCACACTAAGACCAATAGGAGCGGAACACCAATAACGAATGATTCAAACTCGTTTTTTTTCTTCTTCAGAGATTCCGCAGCGTGTTAGCGTTAGTCTAAAGTAACTATTCCACGCGAACGAAATTGCAGGGAGAGGCTAGTGTTTTATATTTTTGAAAGAGTTGCTTGATGTTAAAGAACTATGTGGACTAAGATGATAAACAGGTTAAATCTAGAAAGGGGCTGACTCTTCAGTGCAGTTGTTCGAACACACCTATAGATGGTGCATGACATATTTTAAGCTTGAGGGTGGTAAAAAGCGGATATCGCATTTAGAAAAAACCCTACCAGCATACTGTGGTATTGCCTTTCCCGAAATCTCAGGGTCATTCACAACGATTTTCATAAATTTATTGATAATTCACTGCAATAGATATTAATGACAATAATCGGTTCTTTAATGCTACTATGTCAGAGACCAGAGACAAAAAAAGAGAGTGTCAAGTCACTCAAGTGTGAGTTGAGATTAAAATTCGCGAAATTCAAAACACATTTAATATAAACCATTATCATTTCAAATCGCGTTGTATCAGTTATAAATGTATTTAATGTAATACTTTTATTTACAGTTATCCAAATCCTCAAGACTTCATGGTGGTATTATATTTTTGAACGATATACCAAAAAATCCTTCGGGCAAAATATTACGACGCTTGCTCAAGCAAAAACTTCAAGATAGAAAAAAAAGCAAGTTATAGATACCGTATTATAATATGTTTGTGTAATTTAATTATTATTTTTATACAATGTTTGTAAAGAGAATTCTGGTTTGGGTATGAAAATAAAAAATATATATTTATTGAGTTAACTTATTGTATATATCATGGATTATGACAATCCAAAATATACTCAGTATGAGGTGATTTACGCCAAAATGAACTGGTGTAATAAATGAATTATACCCTGTGGCGTACTTCGGGCTGCGTTCCGCACCTTGGTTTGCATGCTGCTTAACAAGCTAAATCTAGACAGGGAGTAACTCTCGATTGCAGCTGTCGGAACACAGGTGCTTGGTGACAGATTGGTGAATTGTGCAAACTTATGAGTGGTAGCTATTCCGATGGACTTAGAAAAAGTCCAAACTTCGAAAAAGACCTATCACCCTGCATACATTTTAATTAACCTTTTTATTTTTCAAGATTCAATATTAAGGAAAAATCAAAATATTCCCATTTTTTTTTGTTGGTAAAGCTCATTAATATTTTGTAAATGAAAAAAATGAGCGGTCACGGAACGCCTGGTAGATGTGAAACATCGAAATTATTTTGTATTAGTTATATGCATAAAAGAACATTACGACAGGAATCAGCTGATGTAAATAAAGCATTACGAATTTCGTTCCGAAAAATAATGACTGTTTATTTATTTTATTACATAAATATCGATTTTTATTAAATACAAAACTTAAACTAGGCGCAGGCACGGTGTGTTTGGCGGCATTTTTCAAAGGGCGCTAGGTTATCGGTGCGTGCCGCGTAACACTAGTAGAACGAGTGGCTGACAAAACACTTTGAATCTTAGGTCTATATAGATAGGGTTGTAAATGTTTTTGAGTATTTCGTTAATGGCGCAAAGTTCGTGTTTTGCGTCGCCACGCCATCAATCAGGTTTACCTTCCGCCTATAGATGCTTCACATCAATTAAAAAAAGGAATTTAGCTGAGAAACAAAAGTGGAAAATGTATTTGGCTTACAGATAAATAAATTACTATTACATTTCAGAAGCAAGTAAATTGGTTTGACGGTCTCGTTAGATAATGCATCTTACCTAATTATCATTGAATTTGAATTTTTGAAATACTGAATAATACTCATAAATTATCGCTATACGTATCCAACATCAAATTACAATACAATAGAGTCCGAGGTTAAAGTTCAATAGCAAATTTCAAAGAAAACGTAGGACAGTGAATCGAAGGAATAACCATTTAGTAATAACCGATATTTTCTAGAAGATATATTATCGAAAACCAATTAATTCAATAGCTATCAAGTTTAATCCAATACTTATATAGCTAATCAATAATGTTTTAACAATAGTGAAGTTTATTTAGTTTTAAGTGTTTGTTTACTTTTACAATAAACAGCTTGTTTGCATGCTGTGGTAGAGCCATGCTGAAGCTATTACTGGTTTCGGTATGAATGGGTTAGCTCGACCGGGGCAGTACCACCCTCTCGCAAAAAACCGACGTGAAGTAACAGTGCTTGCATTGTTGCGATTCGTTCGATCAGTGACAACGCCGGAGGCCCACCTCTCATTACATTTCCCCTCTCCTTTTCCCTTCCTCCCACCTTTCCCCAACACAGGCTGGCTACGCACTTGCAACTCTCCTGGTGTTGCAAGTGTCTATGAACGGTGGTGATCACTTAACATCAAGTGACCCACCTGTTCGTTTGCCTCCTATGATATAAAAAAGCAATATCTATACAGATTAGATAGGTAATGATTCTAGTAATTATATAAAGTACTAGCTTTAAATTGTATTCAAGACATTTAATTTTTTCTTTTCGAATTGACTACGCTATTGACCCAGCAAGGTCTTAACAGCTTCACCGGACTACTAAGGCGAGCGCTTAAGGCACTCAGCCGATTTTATTTTGGCAACCAGCTCAAGGGTGCACGGCACATCTCGGCTTGGCTGTCGCATGCAAAATCACGACCTATGTTAGCTAACCTAGCTAACTATTCATATATGTATGAGTTGTTTGAAACGTGTATGTGTAACAAGCATACACGCCTCAACGGATAATTGAGAGTTTTTCAGTTCGATAAGGGAAAAAAAAGTAAACCTTTCCACTTTCATGTGTAAGCGTGTAGACGTGCACGTGTGTAGGGGTGATCGTGTAGTGTTGTTGAAAGCATAGTACAATCCAAAAACAGTGGCGACCACCGAGAGGCAGATTATCCATCGTCAGTCGCCGCTGTCATACCGGCCATAATGACGAAAGTCACTGGATATGTACAGGCTGATCCCGAAACGTGACGCACAAAGCGAGTCACTATGACGGGCTTTTTCGCCATGTACATGGTGGTTGCGACCCAGTCGGGCTGTAAAACCCTACCACCCCGCTATCGCCCTTGCCTCGTTCGTTGATCAGCAGGGTGCACCACGTGCAGGTGAGGTTGGCTAGGGTGTCTCAAGTCTTAAGATGTTTCTCGATACCCCTTACACCCCAAATGTATGTATATATATAATGTATATTTGTGTGTCAACGTATCGCGCAAGCAACGCACTCAAGGGCTTCCTACCGAGGGATCGAACCGAGCCGCTGCCGTGGGAGGCCTAATCGGGTGTGCGGGAGCGAAATTAACTCCCAGACCACGGCGGCGTGACCTGTGGTTACGCGGGCGTGGGCGTGAACACACTCTGTTTCGAGGGACAGGCTGGTACTGATCGTTCGCTGACGTGATTGAATCAGGAGGGTCAGTAAAAATGTGTCGCGAACGTCTTTTAAGACATAGTACCTGGGCGACCGAGCCTAGTTCGGTTCTTTAAAAAACATTTTTTAATGAAAATAAACTGTTAGGTCTGCCTCATAACATTAACATTTTCTAACAAAAAAAAAAAAAATATTAAAGAAACATATCTCTTCTGCTGTGACTCTGATTCGAACTGAGGTTACAAGGATTTTCGAAGGAACCGATTTCCGTCTGAGCTATTTTTGTTTTGACAGCACCGACGAAATTTACCTTTATATTCTAGTTATATTTTTTAATTACCAAAAACTCCATTTAAAAAAAAATCTATGAGTAAAATCCAGCTAGATCGATTTATCGTCCCC